>PVIA01008791.1:0-67818 GCA_004024845.1 Tonatia bakeri | reverse complement strand
TTCACAAGTAAAGTCATATGGTCTCTGGCTTTTCTTCGTGGGAACTTTCAAATTCAATGTCTTCATTCTTTAGAGTTCTGTTCAGGTTTCTAATTCTTGTTAAGTCATTTTCAACATTTGTGTTTTTCCAGAGATTTTTCCATTTCACCTAGACTTTCTAATTTATTGACAAACAATTGTTCATAATATACTTAGTATTTTTTATTGCTGCAAATTTGTTTGAAAGTTCCTTTTTTTGGTCTTGATTATAGTGATTCAAATTTTCTCCATTTTCTCAATCTAGTTAAATATTTCTAATTTTGCTGTCCTTTCCAACAAACCAACTTTTTATTTGTTGTTTTTACATTAGTTTTAAATGCTCTACTTATTTCTACTTTTATCTTTATTAGTTCCTTATACAAGCTTTTGATTAATTTTCCTCTGTTTTTTCTAAATTCTTAAGAAGAAATTTAAGTTATTGATTTGAAATAATTATTCTCAATTATTAAATCAATTATTTCATTGTTTATTTCATTATTTCAAGATTTACAGATATAAATTTCCTGCTAAGCATTTTAATTCATTGATATACTGTGCTTTCAATTACATTTATTTCAAATTATTTTCTAATTTTCCTTGTGATTTCTTTTTTGTCCCATCAATAATTTCTGAGTGTGTTGTTTAATTTCCATATTTTGAGAATATTTAAAAATTTTTCCTTATGTATTATTTATAATTTTGTTCCATTTTGAGTGCAGTACATATTTTAGGTGATTTTAATTCTTTTAACTCTACTGGGACATGGTTTATAAACCAGTGTATGGGGTAGTCCAGAGAATGTTCTGTGTGTGATTGAGAGGAATGTGTATTCTCTTCTTCTCTTTTGTTGAATGAAATGTTCCATAATTTTTGCTAGGTTTATATTGTGAAGTCTTCTATTTTCTTGTTGATAATCTGTCTAGTTGTCCTTTCCATTCTTAAAATTGGAGTATTGCTATGCTGCTTGTTTTCATGATCATGACCTATTAGCTTTCAAGGCTACCAGAGAACTAACTATAGGCAGGGAATGGAAATTGAGCATTTTTAACACCACAAAACTCACTGTTCTTACTTAAATTTAGTCAGTTTTCTTTAGAAATATCTGTTTGCTACAAACTTCTCTTTAATTTTGAGTTCCAAAAATGTTAATTCTGTCCATTTTTTCCTGGTTTTCTGATTGCTCTTATGTAGCAGAGAATTTTCAGAGATTATTTGTTCCAGTATTTGCTGTATCACTCTTGTCAATGCCTTTCATTTAAATTGTGTTTTTTGTGTAGACATGTAACTAAGTTGTCTTTCAATTCAATCTAAAAATTCCTTTCTTTAAACAGTCTTTTTAGACTATTCACATTTAATATGATTACTAATAGTTATACTAATTCTACCATCTTTCAAACTTTTTATTTTATTCTGTATGTTCTCTGTTTATTTTGGTCTTTTTCTGCTTTATCTTGGTTTAATTGAGATTCTTTATGATTTTATTTTATCTCCTCTATAGACTTATTATTAATACCTCCTTAAAATTTCAGTGTTTGTCACATAATTTACATTTGCACTATTCATCATCAGTCAATCTTCAACTGAAATTATAGAAATTCACATATAGTGTTAGAAATTTATTACAATAAATTTCCATTTTCTCCCTCCCATGCCTTGTGCCACTTTTGTGATACCTTTTACTTTAAAAATGCTATTAACCTATGATTTATTAGGCCTATTTTGCTTTAAAGGTCAGATGGCTTTGAGAGACATTAAAATTCTTTTAAAAGATATTTTTCATTTATTCATTCCATTTCAACACTCTTTCATTGTGTATGCCAAGTATATGTCCAGTAGCGTGTTCCTTAGCCTTTAATATTTCTGAAGTGCAGTTCTGTTGACAACAGATTCCCCAAGTTCTTGTTTGTCCGAGAAAGCCTTCATTTATCTTTCATTTTGGAAAGATGTTTTCACTGGGTATGGGATGTGGATTGTTCCTATTTTTATTTCCACGCTGCAAATATATAAATTTATTGTCTTCTAGCTTATATAGTTTCTGAAGCTATAACTTCCATAATTCTTATCCGGGTTTCTCCATGTGAAATGACTCATTTTTCTGTGTCCACAAACATTTTAAAAATTTTCTTCGTGCTTCTAGAAATTTGAATATGATATTCTTCACCCTGAGTCTTATTTTAATTAATTTCAACACCACTGTCATCTGACACTAAATCTAATCATTGTTTTGTCTCTTTGAAGTAAGCATATATTTCAACTTTCAGTGTGAGTCATTTTTTGTTGTTGAAAAGCAGGCACATTCTGCATGACAGTAGAGACTGAGTGATGAGTTTCCATATTTGTTAATAGCCTTGCTTTTGCTTCCACCAGGCCTTTAGTTAGAAGTGAGTACAATAGGAGTTCTATTGGGCTTGAACTTTCTTATTCCTGTGTTGAATGTCAGGACCCCAGACTTCAAATAACCTTCCTCACATAAGTGTGTTAAGGGTGGACCTGGTTTACCAAAGGTTTTTGTTTTGTTTTTATCCTCAATTTCTGCTCCACCTTCAGCTTTATATTTTCATTCTGTACTATACCTTTATGGGAGTCAGAATATTGCAATTTACTTATTACTGGGCATTTATTTAGCCTAGTTGTCTGGGAAGTAGGAAGTTGGAGATATTCTATCTTTTTCTGATTAAATCTTAATTACAGGTGGGCATAGTATTTTTGAGTTTCAGAGTATGACCTCTCAGTTCTCACTAGTACCCATGTCTCCTCTTTCCTAAGCTCAAGTGCTACTTCCTGTTCCCTTTCTTCAATTACATTGAATTTTCACCTGTGTCCTGAGGGTTACTGTCTTTGTTGACTTTGGCCAGATAACTTTTGTTCTATAGAGATATATGGGAAAGATGTTGCAGTGGAATTTCAATGCCCCTATCACAGTAGCTTCTTTTTTCCTCCAGCACTTATGCACCAGAAGGAGATTCCTTTAGGACTCTGGCAATCTTTTTCTGCGAGCTCCTAGTGCGGTTTTATAGGAAGGCTATGCGAGGGTATGGACTCCTATATTTTCAGACTTCTGGGGCTTTATCCTTTTTTGTCAGTAAACATTCAATCTCTGCTTATTCACCAGTCACCCTATCTGAACACTTCTCAGTGGTTTCAGAGTGAATCTGCCCTGGTTAAGTGAGGGCTACAGTTTCATTTCTCCCAGTGGGCACCAGTCTCTTAGATTTTATGTCAAGTGCTTGTCCTGCAAACTCAGAAACCTGATACGTTCAGGAAAGCTATAGACTTGCAATTTGTCCACCTTGTTTTTATGTGTTTTGAGCTGATGCTTTTTCCAGATATCTATACCCCTGTGGGTAAAGCAAAAGCTCCATATTATGGTTTCATTATCCTCAATATCTTTATGAAAAATATGTTGTTAATATTAAGAAATATATTTTAATGCAGACTTATTAAAATAAAATGTTAAGTGATGAATGAATTTTTAATCATTCTATTTGTGTGTATATTGAGTAAAATAAACACAGTAAACAAGCTCTTAAATATGCAATGTCTCAAGCAAAATAAAAGTGTATTTCTTGCTCATTTAGCAGTATTTAATGGCTGCTTATGACAGTGAGTTGCTCTTCTGCACAGTCATCCAAAGTCATAGGTTTGGATTGCAAAGTCACTATGGATACTGATTCTAATACAGAGAGATAAACAGGAAAAAGAGTGTGAGATCATGTGCATGAAAAACTTTAATGGGTTACTAACCCATGAAATGGAGCACACCACTTGGCTGGCATTCCATAGGCTAAAATTTAGTCATATTGACATACTGGAGTACACTAGAAGGGGAGAAATGTAGTCTAGCAGTGTGCCCAAGCAGAAGAAGCAATCATGGATTTAGATATGAAGCTAGCATTTTTCAGGCAAAAGCAGAAGATTCATAAGTCCAACTTATTTGAAGGGCAAAACAAAGATCTAACTCATCCCAGAGCAGTTTCAACCCAAGTACTCAGACACTCCTAAATACAGTACCGCTCAACACATAAGTACTCCAAGCCCCCAAAACATTTGAAAAATCATAGAATTCTTTAGTAATGAAAGCAAATACAGCATATTTTAAGTGACATTTCTTATAACATTTCATAACCATTCACTGCATTCTTGGAGAGAATGATATGATTTTGCCAGCATCTTAAGTTTTACCTCTAATGATTATAAAATAGAATAGTATACACAAAAATGTTAAAATATTGCAACTAATTTACCTTATTTAAGATAACAAAGAGGACTGGATTATCATTTATCTGAAATATAAATGGGATAATTTTATCTTTCCATTTATTCACTCATTTTAAATAACATATATGTAACTTTAAGTGACATTTTGAACAAGATAATGGTTTTCAAACAGAGCTCAAAACAATGCTCAAAACAATGGTCTTTAACAACGTCATGGAACGTGCGATTCAAACGTTGATTCCGAGCACCTTCACTCAGAGACTCTGACAGCATGAATAATGTTGAATCCTGGAACATGTGCATTCACTCACACCCATCATACAGATTTATTGTAGCTAATGCATGCTGCATAACTTGAAGAGTATACCCTTTAAAAATGAAAGTCTCTATTCTTTTAATTCTCTCCTCAATGGCTAAGATATTTCCAGAAATCAGAACATTTGTTTAGCATTTTGATAGCAGAATTTTTTTTTTGTTTTTGTTTTTTTGTTTTCCTTCTCAGGCAAAATTCTCTAAAATAACAGCTGAAAGTAGGATCACCTGTATATCTACAACCTTGGCTCCCGGTAAAATTTAGCAAATCTTTGACAAATGAGTAAAAATAATACATTTGAGTTAGAAAGTGTTGTTTAGTGTGGTATTAGTTTATGATTTGGTTTGCGTTTGTCTCTAATGTTTACATTTCTGCTCCGGTGATTCTAGATGGCTGTTTAGAAGACTATGAAAATAAGTATTTCTTATGAGTAAAACTGTCAAGGTGAAAGCTAGCTGGTTCTTAGTCAGCATTTATAAATACTTAATATCAGATAGACAAGAGACTGTCAAATTTATAAGCATTAATGGAACTTGAGGATTCTTACTATGCTTCACTTTATAATTTAAAAAATATTATTATGGTATACAAATCGGAAATAATTAAGTTTTTAAGCATGTATGGACACATTCTTCAAGATATGAGGTCTTTTTCTCTAAATCCAAACTTGTGCTGAGTATCCTAATTTTCTCAGGGACTTATATATGTACAGTGGTTAAGCCTTCAATATCTACAATTGGTCAATTGATCGATTGTAATACTTGACCTGTTGTATAGGTACTGAAAATTTCATTTCATCTCCACTGTTTTTAGCAGATGAAAATGTGATGCTAATGTTTTTTTAAATTTTTTACTTTAAGTTTTGTTTGTTTATTCACATTTTTTTCTTTTTTAAATCCTTCCTTCAACTTTAATGTGATATAGTTATATAATACTTTGCAGGTTCAAGGTGTACAACATGATGGTTTGGCACATGTATGTAATGTGAACTGATTACCACACAAAGTTAGTTAATACCTCTATCACCCTACATGATTACTTACTTATTTTGTATGTGTGTATGGAGAACATATAAGACCCATTCTCTGAGCAACTGTCAAGTATATATTACAGTATTGTCAATTATATTAATTATTCTCTATTATGAATATTCTTTGTATTTTAGATCTTCCAGAACTTATTCATCTTATGACTGGATTTTGTACACTTTGACTGATGGTTTCCCATTTTTCCTTATTATTCAATTCCTGGTAACACCTATTGTGTAATTTGTTCACATGAATTTGTCATTTTAACAGTCTACATGTAAGTGAAATCACACAGTATTTGTCTCTCTCTTTCTGATTATTTCACTTAGCATAATGCTCTCAAGTTTTATCCTTGTTCTCACTGATGGTAGGATTTCCTCCTTTTTTTGTGGCTAAACATATGCCATGTTTTATTAATCCATTCATTCATTGATGGACACTTATGTCATTTCACATTTTGGCTATTGTAAATAACTCTGCAGGAACCACTGTGCTGCTGATATCTTTTTTAGATAATGATTTAATTTCTTCTGATACAGTTCCAGAAGTGAAATTGCTAGGTCATATGGTAGTTATATTTTTAATTTACTGAGGAAACTCCATACTTTCTTTTTTAGCAGTTTTATCAATTTATATTCCCACCAAAATTGTACATTTTAGAGAAAAGATTTCCATTTTCTCCAAATCCTCACCAACACATTTTATCTGTTGTCTTTTTGATGATAGCCATTTTATCAGATGTGATGTGCTGTGTCATTGTGGTTTTCATTTGTATTATACTGATGATTAGTGATGTCGAGCATCTTTTCATGTACCTATTGGACATTTGTTGGTGTTCTTTGGAAAAATATCCATTCAGGTCTCCTTCCATATTTTCAGTGGTTTATTTGTTTTTGTTTTTGCTTTCTGTTGAGTTGTATGAGTTGCCTATGCATTTAGGCATTAATTCCTATCTAACATATGGTTTGCAGATATTTTCTTTTTCCTGTAGGTTGCTTCTTTATTCTGTTAAATTTTTCTTTCACTGTGCAGAATCCTTTCACTTTGATGTAGTCTCACTTGTTTGTTTTGTATTTTGTTGCCTGTGCTTTGGGTGTTAAATCCATATCATATTGAAAGAAGCAGTCGGTCATCTCTTCTAGTTTTTATTGACTGGCTTTGGGGAATATATACCTTTCATCATCGCTGTAAGGGATTATGATGTTTTCTCATACCTTTTCTATGGCTACAATACTCCACACTCTTTATTTCCTGATGTGGAGTGTTTTTAAAAGTATATGCCTTCTCTCCATCTCACAAAGCCAGTCAGAATGCTGACAGCTTCCTTTTTGCTTTCCCTAGGGAGGTGTTGGATGCTTTAATTTCTGTGGTTTCTCATAGTTTCACAGAGTTGGGTAGGCTTTCTATCAGTGTTCACTAGCTGTCTGCAAAGTCTGGCTCTCTATGCCAGGGAAAGTGCCCTCAGCAAGCCAGCAATTAAATTGGCAGAGGGGGCGGGATGAGAGGAGTATTGAAGGTGCCTACAGGTCAGTTGGTGGAATCCATTTGTAACATGCTCCCAGCAGCTCTTAGACAGGCTTATTGATGGTGTCTGCAACACAGTTAGCAGGATCCACCTACTTTTAATGCTCTCTGAAGCCCTGTCTGCTCTTCTCCCAGCCCCTCTGTACAGCCCACTTGTACAACACACTTCAGTATTCTGAATGAGGGAAGGAAGATGTGCATCTCTTAGGCAGCATCCACACAGTGGTGGAAGCCAAGGGCACTCTCACCTCCCCTGTAGGAAAAATCAGGGGCCATGTTCTCTGTGTGATTTTTAGGGGAGAAGTAACACAAATAAAGTGAAACTGTTTACTTTAGTCTTTTAAATGTGTTCAATCTCAGACTTTTTGCTCCAGTTCTGTTCTGGAATTCTCCACTGTACTTTCACAAAGATCTCTCTTCAGTGGTGATTGACTAAACCTGTGTTCTTTGGGAAGAAATGCTATAAAAGTTTTATTCAACCATGCAGATGATGTCACTCTCTTCACTTTTAAGTGCCTGTAAGACCTACCCTTAAGGTTTTCTTATCCTTTCATTTGATTTCAAATATTATTTCACCTCTTATAATTCACATTACACAAAAGTTATTAACAACATTACTATTATTATACAAATATATATTTTGCTCAAAACAGTTATTTGTAAAAAGATTTCTAATAATGCTTTTATAATTGTGTTTAAAAATGTAAAGCAATGTCTTTACTGCTACACATATCTTTTAAAAATATATTTTTGTTTTTACCTTAAATAAAATTTTAATACATTTCAGTAAGAATTACTATACATGATAAATTATACATGAAATACAGTTTTTTGATTGTATATAAGTATTTCTGTATTTGATATAATGCACATTAATCATACACATGAACATGCACTCACTCACATTTACCTTGAACTTCAAAAGAGTAATCTCAGGACTATTATTAATTACAGATACTAATGCTTTTGAAGTGGCTTAACAGTTTCTAATAAGCACTTGGTAAATGTGTGCTATTAAGATTAATAGCAGAAATATTGATGTACTTGTATTTTTAAAGATTTTGTATTTACTTATGTTTTAAAGAGAAGAGAAGGAAGGGTGAAAGAAAGGGACAAAAACATCAGTGTGAGAGAGAAACATTGATCAGTTGCCTCTAAAAGCACCCCAACAGGAGACTGAACCCACAACCCAGGCATGTGCCCTGGCTGGAAATCTAACAGGTGACCCTTTGCTTTGAGAGTCAATGCCCAACCAACTGATGCACACAAGTCAGGACTATTTTTATATATAATGTTAAATTAATGGCATATGCTTCAAAGAAGTAATAGCAATTCTTACACATTTGAGTAAAATAAGGAATAGTGAATGAAAGGGCAGGTGCAGAGTGCAACTGGTATACTTTTACAGCCCCTACTTGTAGTACTTTACTAGAATTTATTCATATTACAATCTTTATTTGATATTTTCTCACTTCGTTATTCTTACCGTTCTGATGTTTCTATTTTTCCCTGTTACTTATACTTAAAGTATTTTAAATATTACAGAATTATGCTTATTGGCAAAATCTTATTCAGCTATTTTTATAGCTGAGTCTAATTATTTAAATTACACAATATATTTATGAAGCATTTAGAATAACAAATTAAGCAAAACTTTTCTTCACTTGAAAGAAAACCTGATACACAGGAGGTCTCAATAAATGTTCCTCAAATGATTAACTACATATTTTCCATGTCACAACATAATTAGAAGGTTTTGTCACTTGTTACTTGCAGAGTCATTGTAGTGTTAGACTGTTTCTGACATGATGATCACTTGAAGTGACAAAGCCGTCTGATGCTGTAACGTCAATCAGCGTCACCGTGGGATCTGTCTGGATCTGAAAGTCACACAGTGCTGCTTCGAGTATTTTTTTTTATGACATAATGGAAACTGGTCCACCATGGCTGGGAGTGGTCTTTGCCAAGTAAAAGATTGCCACTGTGTTTGCTGGTTCCAGCAATTTTCATTTCCTACAATTAAAGTAAAAAACAATTCCTTTGGTTAAAATGTTGTGGTCATATTCTCACTAGAGAAAAAACACCAGACCTCTGAATACTGTTATTTCTTCATTTATGTTCTAATTCTTTTCAAAAATGAATTTTAGAAAAGTTAATGATTATGAAAACTTTAAAAAACAAAGAGAATTCTACAATTTAGAGACATCGTTAATGTGTTATAAGATTTGGTATTTCATTAATTCAATTCCTTCTCGTTATGTGCATAATGGAACTTTTCTAGATCTTAAATGATATTCAGGCTGACTTGTAGCAAGAGGCAACAGCCTTCCAGGTACTTAGGACAGACTAGTTTTCTGTCACTGTACATTGTCAAAATTTTTTACTGTCACATAGAGTTCTGGGGCAGTAAGGCTGCTGGTAGAGACTAGGAATGTTGTTTCGTTTGGGATGGATGTGAGTCCCAGATCTGTCACCAACTAGAACTGTGACCTGGGGCAAGTTATATAAAATGTTTTAGTTTCTGTTTCCTCAGAGGGAAAAATGGGCTCAATGACCCTAATATAGGCATTTGGCATCATTACATTAATGTAACAATTTAAGAGACCTGTAAATATGAGTTATTATTCTATGATTTACATAGGCCATATGATACATTTTGAGAAAAATATTTAACATGCAGAGCTGTACAAAGCAATCTTACTCACTCTGATGCACTATATTATTTTTCATTTGATAAATTTCCATTTCCATTAAAATTTTCTAATGATTTTTCACAAAATGTGTTCTACACATTTTAATGTCTCATAAGCCATGATTAATACAGCAAGGTTCTAGAAAATATATGATTTTACTAGGAGCTAAGATAAGGGAAACTGTCTTGGAAATACACATGGAGGGGAAAGAGCACTTAACTTCAGGTATTTGGAGGTAAATCATAATGACACAAGTCATCATAATGGACAAAGTGATAAAATCAAAGGTGTTTGGTGTCTGAAAGATGACAGCCATGTGCAAAAGGACCAGCATCAACAAAGAAGAAGGACATTATGAGCAATGAACATTGAAATTCTGCACTACTGTAAAAGCAGATCTGATAGTAAGTGATAATCAGAGAATCCTTCCCCAGCTTTTCCTATATAGTTCCTTTCAACATTTCATATAATGGCTTGGTGATGATGAATTATTTTAGTTTTACCTTGCTTGGGAAGGACTTCATCTGCCCTTCCATTCTAAATGATAGCTTTGCTGGATAGAGTAATCTAGGATATAGGCCCTTGCTTTTCATCACTTCGAATATTTCTTGCCAGTCTCTTCTAGCCTGCAAAGTTTCTTTTGAAAAATCAGCTGATAGTCTTATGGGAACTCCTTTGTAAGTAACTCTCTGTTTTTCTCTTGCTGCTTTTAATATTCTCTCTTTATCTTTAATCATTGGCATTTTAATTATAATGTGTCTTGGTGTGGTCCTCTTTGGGTGCAAAAAGATTGAGACTCTCTGTGTTTCCTGGATTTGTATGCCTATCTCCTTCACCAAATTAGGGAAGTTTTCTTTCATTATTTTTTCAATAAGTTTTCAACTTCTTGCTCTTCCTCTTCTCCTTTGGAACCCCTATGATTCAGATGTTGGTATGTTTGGAGATGTCCCAGAAGCTCCTCATTTCATTCTCATTTTCTTTTGAAATTTTTTTCTCTTCTTGATGTTCTGGTTGAATGTTTATTTCTTCCTTATGTCCCAAGTCACTGATTTGAGTCCTGGCTTCTTCCTTTCCACTGTTGGTTCTTTGTACATTTTTCTTTATTTCACTTAATACAAAATTCATTTATGCCTAGGTCTTTTTTTTTTATGCTGGTGCAGTACCCAATTATTTCTTTGAGCATGGTCATAACCAGAGTTTTGAACTCTGCGCCTGGTAGGCTGCTTATCTTCATTTCATGTAGTTCTTTTCCTGGAGTTTTGTTTTATTCTTTCATTTGAGCCATAATTTTTTGCTCCTCAAATTGGCAGCCTCCCTGTGTTTATTTCTGTGTCTGAGATAGAGCTGCTTTAACTCCCTGCCTTAGTACAGTGACCTATTTTAGAAAAGACATCTGTAAATTGTGTCAGGTAGAGCCTTAGGTAATCACCAGGGTGGAGCAATCCATTTCACCACTCCATGGCTCTGTGTGGTGGAGGGCTCAGAGAAGAGACAATGCCATTACCTGGTCTTTGGAGGCTGTCTCCTGGCATTCACTCTGTTGCCAGCCACTACACTTTCTCCTCTTCTCCCCATATGGTGCTTCTGCCCTTACAACTGTTGCCCCTGTGCTGAATAGCAGAGAGGGTAGGTCCATGTGACTCCTACCTTCTCTGGTATTCAGCACAGGGGATTCCCATTCAGTGGATTCTCTTGAGAATCCTGCAGTTTCTTCCTCTGCTCCAATCCTCACTAGTTTTTATAGCCAGAAGTTACAGGGACTTATTTTCCTGGCACTGGAAACCTTGCCTGGGTGGTCTGGACTGGGGCTAAGATCATACATTTCTGAAGCATTTCTCCTGATTTTTATCCATCACCCATGAATGTGGGAGTTCCCATTCTGCCACCTCTCTGCACCTCTTAATGCCTGCCACATCTTTGCCCCTTCTACCCACCTGGATGAATGTGGCTTCTTTAAGTCCTCGGTTATAGGACTTCTTATAGCTTGATTATGACAAATCTAGGTAATATTGTGTTTCAGTGTAGTAGTTATTTTTCTGTAGTTGTGCACAGAGGCTAAACATGTTTACCTATGCCTCCATCTTGACTGGAAGCTTTTTCCTACTGTGTATGACAGGTGAGGAGGAGACTGGGAAAACTCAAGGTTTTTGCTACTCACATTGATGGATGCTGTGCTATAGGAATTTAAACTATAAATTTAAATTCTGTAGTGTATTGTATGGAAAATTTAATATATTTAACATCTTAATGGGAAGTTTGGTTGAATATGTACATATACAGAGATACCTTTTGTTCTTTAATTTTTACTTACCAGCAATTGAAAACATTTCCCATATAATCACATATTATTCTATCTTTTAGTAACACATATAAGATCAATCTAGATAGTATCTGCCATATAATATGAGAAATAGAGACATTTATTGAAGAAGATACAAGATACAAGAAACATTGTACATTAGACAATGATGCCTAAGTTCCCTTCAAAGTAGGTTCCTTGGAACCTCTTACAGTTCTCCCAGCATGTCCTCTACTATTCAGAACACTCTGCCAAACCCTTTGATGGAATCACCATTAGCTGCCCCTTTGTATTTCCCTAAATCTTATCAATGGTCCCAAATCATTTCCTTTCAAAGGTAATTTAGTTTTGGGAAAAGCCAGAAGTCACAGGGTTCCAAATCCGAGTTGTATGGGGGCTGAGTCACCCAGGTGATTTGATGTTTTACCAAAAAAACTCTGCATAAGACATGATGAATGAGTGAGCACATTATGATGATGAAGCTGCTTAAGTCACCAGTTGCCCACTACTGCAGCCTTCTGAATCACTTGAAGAGTCCCTTCAGAGGAATGTGCAAACATAACACTAAATCTGATGCAGATTCCTTCTTCTACTCACTCAGTCATTGTAAATGCGACAGCCACACAGTACACATGCTCACTCAATGACATCTACCGCTGACTAGAACAGTGAAGTCGTCTGTGTTCACTCATGTGCTCTCCACTCCACTTTCCTTGGCAGCCAGGTTACACAGATGTCAATCAAACCATTCTCGTTGTACTAAAAATAGCTAGACTTTTTTCCAGAAAAGCCTCATCATATATAAATATTTATATTTACTTAAGTACTATTGTTTCTCATTCACTATTTTTTTATTCTAATACAGTGACAAAGTAATACCGTGGTTTTCTTTTGAGATCAAATTTTGTGCAAAATAAAGATGATCTTATTCTACAAAAAAATTCCAAACAATAAATCCAGATCTAATTAAAAATAATGTTTTAACCATTTTCTGATTTTGTATTTTTTCTTTTTAACTTGGTCTTATTACTTCATTAAATAAGATGTTTTATTTACTCAATATATAATTAATCCTGCTGATTTGAGAGTTACAAATAAACTCATCTTGAATATTATTACATATATCGGTTGCATGATTTGAAGGTCATAACTACCTGTACACTTGTATGTGATTAATGTTGTCATAATATTTAAGCTATCATTTTGGTTATAATACATGTTTTGTAAGGGTGCACTATAATTGATAGTAAATTTTATCTGAGAGGTACTGTGAGCTCTGACATCAGTGTTGGTGTAGATTTTTTTATTTGTCAACTTCGAAGTCAGTGCTTTTTTTTTTTCATTTACCATTGAAAATGGCTTCCTCAACAAGCAGAGAAAGAAAAAGATGTGTTAGGTTCTATGCATCCAAAATGTATTACTTATCAAAATAATTTTTTCAAGTGCTGTGAAAAGTTTTTAAGCCTTGAGCATAGCAATATTATTTGCAATGACTGTTATAAACATTTTACAAAGCCAACTACTGAGGATTCTAATTAATGTTAAAGACAATTTTTGGCTGTATTTCTTAACAATATATTTGTTTTTGTTTTGAAAAAATGTTTATTGTTTATATTTTGATATTTCTTTGTTAAATAATTTCTAGATTGTAACTGAAAATAAATTTAAAATCATATATTTTACTATACAGATATAATAAATGAAAATTTCCAGTTTGTTTGTTTATTTATTTATTTATTTGCATTTCAGCACATACCAGTAAAGAATGTATCTCTCATATACACGTGACCTATGCTGTAAATTTTTTGACTGTGGCCTTTGCAGGGTTCAGGCCAGTTTAAGCAACAATGATACAAAATTCCCCATACATATGGGGAATTGTGTTCATATATAATGGAAGGAAGGAAGGAAGGAAGGAAGGAAGGAAGGAAGGAAGGAAGGAAGGGAGGGAGGAAGGAAGAGAGGGAGGGAGGGAGGGAGGGAGGGAGGGAGGAAAAGGAAAGAAGGAAGAATGTGAGCAAGAGAGGGCAGGAGAAAAGAAGAAAGAATTTAGCCCATGGATAATTACTAAGCAACATGTGTCTGTTAAACTTTTATTGCAATCTCAGTGGTCATTAATCTTTGATAATGACCACTACCACTGTCCTGATTACAGTGTCAGTACATTAACTGATATTTGAGATACTCGTGGTCACAACTCTATAACTATTATGGCTATCAGTTGTAATGTTATAAAGAAACAAAAATATTTTTTAAAACAGGACATGCTGTTTACATCAGTTGTTATTGAAATGATTATAAAAGCAGGGTAACATGATTCTATTTATTAATTCTAAAAATAAAAATTAAAGAAGTTAATATTTTTCTTAAATAAAAAGTAAGTACTGTTCTAGTGTTTCTTCTGTTCTTTTTTTTGTCATGGTTCAGACCTAAAATAATAATAATAGAAAAAATAAGGTAAATGTCAATAAGCTTTGAGTTAAAATAATAAACAATCTTGGGTTGGTGATTTAAACTGGTTATTTTACCTTGTACAGAGTTATTACTTTGTAAGGAAGCACAAGATAATTTGCAATCATCACCTAAAAATACTACTTAAGATAGCTGTTTACATTTTTAACATTGGAATATTTTATGGGACCTTGGAAATAATTTCAACACCATATATTTTACTCTTATTTATAATTGTTATTTTGTTTAAGGTTGATTTGATATAAATTGCTATTTACTGGTAATAATAAGCTTCCAAATTGTTTTTTAGTTGTACGGGGTCCAGAATTAAGATATCGGTTAATTTAGATGCAATCAGTTGATTATAATAGGATTCAATATATAAAAATGAAATGCTTTCAAACAATCTGTATATTGTTAGTTATATATAATATTTTAAAGGTGAGCTTTCTTCCTTATTCTCCCTCTAAAAATCTTTATATTTTTAAAAAATTAATCATGTTGAAAACTGTATTTTTATTTTTCATTAAAATCAAGCTAATCATAATGAGCCATCATAATTAGATAAAATTATTAGAAAAGTATCCAACCATTAACATATTTACTGTATTTCTAACATTTAAATAACTATTCCAGCAGCAAGAAAGATAAATGAATTGTTTTGTTTTGACTATGTCAATAAATAAAGTCAAGATTCGGACCAAAAGATTAGCATGAATCTCACAAAACAAGACTGTGGGTGTCAATACCTCTTTACAAGCCACAAGGAAGGTACTTGTACCCATGAAGTTTATCAAACAGTGATTTCTGAAAATGTTTTCCCCAATAAAACAAATGTTCAAAATAGAAGTCCCCACAAAACTTCAAAAATGATTAATTTTGAATCATGTTACAGTAGATTAATTCTAGGTTTGTTTTAAGTTCACAACAATTTGACAATGCTCTAGTATTTCTAGTAACAAAAATAGCCAGTAACTTTGTGGTTCTTTATCAGTCCATTAAATTGTATTATTGTGTGAAAGTCATCTTTTTTACTACTATAATGAACTTCTCTGTGAAGCTGAATGATAAGAAACTATGAGTGTACAATCAAGTACAACATTTCACTGACTAAAAACAAAACTGAGTCACCAGAAACAAAATATGTTAATTAAAAAATCACAAATTTGAATACATAAAACCATCTCTTTGGGAAACTATTATCCCACACACACACAAAACAAAAAACACTTCATTTTTTATTACATATTTTATCTTTGTTCTATCACAGTTATTCCATTTTTCCCCCTTTGCTCTCCTCCACCCAGCTCACCTGCACCTTCCACTTTTATAGTCAATTCTCATCCTGTTGTCCATGTACATGGTTCATTCATACATGTTCCCTGACTAGTCCCTTCCCCTTCTTTCCAACCTTATTCCTGTTCCCCTGATCCTCTGGTCATTGTCAGTCTTTTCCTTGGTTCTATTTTGCTTATTTGCTTTGTTCATTAGGTTCCACTTACAGGTGAGATCATACGATATTTGTCTTTCATCACCTGGTTTATTTCACTTAGCATATTATTCTCCAGTTCCATCCATGCTGTTATGAAAGATAGGAGTTCCTTCTTTCTTTCTGCTACATCGTATTCCATTGTGTAAATGTACCACAGCTTTTTGATCCACTCATTTAATGATGGGCACGTAGGCTGTTCCCAGCACTTAGCTGTTGTAAATAACTTTTCTATGAACACAGGGGTGCATAGTTATTTTTTTTTAATTGGTGTTTCAGGGTTCTTAATGTATAATCCCATCAATGGAATTACTGGGTCAAAAGGCAGTTCCACTTTTAGTTTTTTGAGGAAATTCCATGCTGGTTTCCACAGTGGCTGCACCAGCGTGCACCTGCATTCCCACCAACAGTGCACTAGGGTTTCCTTTACTCCACATCCTCACCAGCATTTATTTGTTGATTTTTTTTATTGTTATTCAAGTAGAGTTGTCTCTGCTTTCCATCCACCACTCTCTCCCCATTCCGCCCATACCCACCTTCAACCCTGGATCCTACCTCCCTTTGTCTTTGTCCATGGATCCTTTATACATGTTCCTTGACTTGACCCTTCCCCTATACTCCTCCACTATTCCTCTCTCCCTCCCCTCTGGTTACTGCCAGTTTTTTTCTTTATTTTCATGTCTCTGGTTATATTTTGCCTGCTTGTTTGTTTTGTTGATTAGGTTTCACTTATAAGTGAGGTCCTATGGTATTTGTCTTTCACTGCCTGGCTTATTTCACTTAGCATAATACTCTCCAGATCCATCCATGCTGTTGGGAAGGGTAGGAGCTCCTTTTTTCTGCTGCACAGTATTCCATTGTGTAAATGTACCACAGTATCTGGAACCACTCATTTACTGATGGACACTTAAGTTGCTTCTAGCACTTGGTTATTGTATATTGGGCTGCATGAACATTGGGGTGCCTAGGTTCTTTTGAATTGGTGTTTCTGGATTCTTAGGATAGAATCCCATTAATGGTGGCCATTCTGACAAGTGTGAGGCAGTATCTCCTTGTGGTTTTAATTTGCACCTATCTGATGGCTAATGATGTTTAGTATACTTTCATATGTCTATGGGTCCTCTGTATATCCTCCCTGAAGAAGTGTCTATTCATGTTCTTTGCTCATTTTGGAATTGTATTGTCTTCCTGCTGTTGAGTCATATGATTTCTTTATATATTTGGAGATCAAACCCTTGTCCCAGGTATCACTGGAAAATATGTATTCGCATATGGTTGTTTCCCTTTTTATTTTTATGATGGTTTCTTTAGCCTTGCAGAAGATTTTAAATTTCATGTAGTCTCATTTGCTTATGTGCCTTTTATTTCCTTTGCCTCTGGAGATATATTGGCAAAAAATATTGCTGTATGAGATATCTGAAATTGTACTGCCTATGTCTTTCTCTAGGGCTCTTATGATGTCACAACTTATATTTAGGTCTTTATCCATCTTAAGTTTATTTTGATGTATGGTGTAAGTAGGTCTAGTTAAAAAGTAATTTATTTGGGGAACAATTATTCAGGCCTTAGAATATCACTGCATTCAGGCAAAAACTTCATTCTCTTCTATAATCCACAATTTGAAATTAGTTCATCATTTTCTCTCCATGTTTACTTTATACTACTTCAATTTTAGGGTGACTTCTTGCAATTGTCAACAATAAAATAAAACTCATTATAAAGAAGTTTCCATTTGTGTATCTATCTAGCAATTATTTAATTTCATTTACATTTTTTCTCACATATTATTTTTTAGCATGTAATATGTGATAGGATTCACTCAACAGTCTAAGAAACACATAAAAGTTGTGAAATATGGTAAGATGAATACTTGTGAACCATCATGACATTTAAGAACTAAATATCTCTATAATCTTAAAGCTACTATTATCTTCTCTCTTAAAGCCTCTCTTGTTTTCTTTGTCTTCCATAAATTTTGTCTTTAACATTTTCTGTTATATTTTAAAATTTCAATTTGGTTTAATTTAAAATTTACAGAAAATTACACATATGCTTAAGATGATTCTCATTTACTATTTAATAAGATTCTTCTGCTTTTATATTTTCTCCTTTTGCCTTATTGGTCTATGTATGTATATTTACATATGTGTGCATGTCATATAAAATAAAGTGATTGAGTATAAGTTAAATACACATAAATTATGTATCTTCTTTCATCCTAAATGCTCAATGCATCTTTGTTAAGACAATGAGTGTTGTCTTACATACTCACTGAAGAGTTATCAAAATCTGAAAATGACACTGAAACAGTACTATTATTTAATACATAGTCCATATTCAAATGTTATCAAGTATCCTGATAATGACCTTTATAGTAACTTTTTCCCTCCAGTCATGAATTGCATTGAGAATAACTTTAGATTTAGTTTTTGGTTAGCTCTTTATCTAGCACAGTTCTTGAGATTTGTCTTGTGATCTTTTGGGGAGTATAGGCAATTATTTTGCATAATGTTTCTCAATTTAAGTCTCACCTAGTTAGATTCAGGTAAGGTACATTTTTGCTAGGAATATCACAGAAGTGATGTTTCCTTCTCAGTGCAATATATCAGATGGCAAAAAATAGTACTTAATTCCAATGTAGTAGTTCTATATTTGTTATGGTTGTGCCTACAAGAGTTTCTGCCTATATATTTATTACATTTTACTTTAAAAATATTCAGAGGGAGTGACAGAAGAAGATGGTGGTAATATAGGTGGGAGCTGAGTACACTTTCTCATTCACCCAACTGGGACCTCTATCCTATCTTCCAAAGAGCAGGGTTAACAGCCAACAGAATCACAGCTGATATGAGGTTTTGAAGCCAAAGTGTGCAGAGGATATGTAAAATGGGCAAGTAAGACAATAAGACCTGGTGCTGTGAGAAAACCAGAAATGGATCCCAAAGGAAGTCAGAAGGAGAACACCAATAGTTGAGACAAATTTCACTTTACTATCTTTCAGAACTTGCTTTTTTAAAAATTTCTCTTCTTTCCATTTATTTGCTTTTTTGTTTGTTTTTATTGCTTGCTTTGTATTTTATTCTCCTTTAAACACTGCATTTTAATTGTTTTCTTTCACTTCACTCATATTCCAGATAACACACTACTCTTAGTCTTTTACTTTTTATTCAGATTATATATTTCTTACTATACTATTGTTATTCTAGATCCCACACAGCAGCCTTCCCTGTTTTGTATTACTATTCCTATGCTGTATTACTATTGTGGTTAGCTTTATTTTCTCTCAGACTACACCATATTTCTTTTTTCTTCTTCAAGTTCACACTAAAAGAAAAGAAGTATACACAAGAAAATATTTAATAACTAAAATAAAAAATAGTATTTTACCTTTACTTTATGATATCTATCATCCTGCTTTTTTGAGGGGGGCTAAAATATTTATTTATTTATTTATTTATTTATTTATTTATTTATTTATTTATTTTTTAGTTACTTTATTGTTGTTCAATTACAGTTGTTGGCATTTCCCCCCGCTACAGCCCTCACCCCAGCCAATCCCACCTCCCTCCCTTGCTTCCACCATCCCCCTTGGTTTAGTCCATTACACCATGTTTCTATCCCTTAGAAACTCTCTCTATTTCCCCTACATCTAACTTCACATAAGCACTCTTCTTTCTTAAGTAAGCTCACATTCTTTTTCCCTTCTAATAAGAGTCTTAATTATTTTTCACCTTTAATAAACAGTGGCTCATTGGGTAAAATATCACAGTTATTACTGTATTTCCCCAAAGGATTTCTATTTGTTCACTACTTGTTTGCACTTTGAATCCCATAGAATACTCTCCTACTGTCTTACTCCATTGTGGTTTCACCCTGCCCATGATCAGGTGAGTACGGAATTTTATTTCATTGATTTTGCACTCCCTTTTTTTTTCTTTTCTTCCTTCTTCCCCTCTCTCAACCTAAGCTTTACTCCTTACTGTTATTAGTTTGCCTCTCTTATCCTCTCAAAATCATTTTTCTTTACTGTAGACATCTCATATTTGCTTTTTGTTTTTCTACAATATTCTAATTCCCAATCAAACTTTATTAAACTTCACTCAACTGTCATTGCTATTGACTTGTGGTTTCTTTGCAATTTTGCTCGAGTTAGTACAGTACCTTTTCAATTTTATTTCAAACCTCATAGTATACACTTCCCACTTCTTACCCCTTCGTTCTCATTGCCCTTTTGTATTTTATTTATGTTGTAAATTTTGCTCTCTCCTTTTCTTTTCTTTTCTTTTCTTTTCTTTTCTTTTCTTTGTTTCTTATCAATTCTCTTATCAACTATCCCCGTTCTTACCACACAACATTTTCCCCTCTTTTAGTGATCTCATATTCCCTTTATCATACCTTATAATGTCCACAATCTCTCTTCATCTTTATCAATCTTAGTTCAATTGTGGTAGAGACTGCTGATGTTGTAGGGGGTTCCTTTGCTGGCATAGGTTTCGTGGTCTACTAATACTGCTTTATTAGTCAACAACTGTAAAACAGCATAGAAGACAAAGAGAGAGTTGTGAATACCAGTGAACCTGCTAGATGGAGAACCCACCAACAAAGGAGACACTAATAGGTAAAGCCCAAGACCAACAAGAGAGAATACACAAGGAGAAGAAAGGGCATCAAGACAAGGAGATCAAAGAGACCACACCACTGAGTCCTCCATAAACCCTACCACAGTATTTCACCACATAAAGACAGCTGGCAATGCAGAGCAACTGGAATCACAGAAATAAACAAAAAGAGTCACTTAAAATGGTGATACAAAGAAAGACTGGGTAACTGAAAGGAATGCAAGATTCTCCAGTAAAAGAGCTAAGTAATATGGAGGGAAGCAAACTCTAAGATACATAATTCAAAAGAATGGTTATAAAGATACTCAAGGAACTCACTAACAACTAGAAGGAACTGAGTGGGAACTATAAGAGTATAAAAAAAGAAATATAAATTATAAACAAGAACCAGGAAGAGATGAAGAATACAACATCTGAAATAAAGAATAAACTAGAAAGAGTTACAAGCAGGATGGATGAAGCAAAGGACTGAATTAGTGAGCTGGAAGACAAGGTAGAAAGAAATAGTTAGAGTGGCTGCATGAAAGAAACACTAAACAATTATAAAGATATCTCAAGGGAACTGCAGCACAACATAAAACACAGTAACATTCAAATAAAAGGAATACAAGGAGAAGAAAAGAGATAAGGGATAGAAAACCTGTATGAAACAATAACAGAAAACTTCCCAAACCTGGAGAGGGGAAAAGCCACACAAGTTCAGAAAGCACAGAGAGTCCCAATCAAGATGAAGCCAAAGAGTCCAACTCTAAGACATACCATAATTAAAATGCCAAAATTTACAGACAAAGAGGGAATCTTAAAGCCTAGATGAAATGGACTAATTTCTAGAAAAATATAATCTTCCAAAACTCAATGAGAAAGAAACAGAAAACCTGAACGAACAAATAACAGCAAAAGAAATTGAAGCAGTAATTAAAAAACTCCCAACACACAAAAGCCCTAGACCAGACAGTTTCACACGAGAATTCTACAAAGCATTTAAGGAAGAGCTAACCCCTATCCTTCACAGACTATTCCAAAAAATCCAAAAAGAAGGAAGACTCCCAAACTCTTTTTGTGAGGCCAACATCATCCTAATTCCAAAACTAGATAAAGATACAATGAAGAAAGAAAACTTCAGGCCAATATCTCTGATGAACATTGATGCTAAAATCCTCAACAAAATACTGGCAAACCGCATCCAACAATACATTAAAAAGATCATCCACCATGACCAAGTGGGTTTCATCCCAGGCATGCAAGGATGGTTCAATATTCACAAATCAGTAAATGTAATACATCATATAAACAAAAGCAAAGACAAAAATCACATGATCATATCAATAGATGCAGAAAAAACATTTGATAAGGTACAGCACCCATTTATGATAAAAACACTCATCAAAGTGGGAGTAGAGGGACTATTCCTCAACATAATAAAGGCCATATATGAGAGACCTACAGCCAGCAACATACTCAATGGGCAAAACTAAAATCTTTTCCACTAAGAACAGGATGCCAAATTTGGATCCAAATTCCACTGCTGTAATTATACCCTAAGAATACTGAAACACCAATTTAAAAGAACATATGAACCCCAACATTCATGGCAGTGCAATTTATAGTACCCAAGTGCTGAAAGCAACCTAAGCACCCATCAGTAAATGAATGGATCAAAAAACTGTGGTACATTTGCATGATGGAATACTACGCAGCAGAAAGAAGGAACTCTGCCCTTTGCTACAGCATGGATGTATCTGAAGAACATTATGCTAAGTAAAGTAAGCCAGATGGTGAAAGACAAATACCATATGATCTCACCTATAAGTGGAACCTAATGAACAAGTAAACAAGGGAGCAAAATGCAACCAGAGACATTGAAATTAAGAACAAACTGACAATAACCAGAGGGAATGAGGGAGGGGATCAGGCCGGAACAATGGGCAACAGTTGTCAGGAACATGTATAAAGGACACATGGACAAAACCAAAGTGGGACAGGTTTAAGGGTCAGAAGTGAGGATGGTTGGGGTGGAGGAGGGTGGGGGGGAATGGAGACAACTATACTTCAACAACAATAAAAAATGTGGAAAAAATAAAAAAATGGTATATAATAATCTCCAGGTTTGCCAGAGTTGAAGGATAATCCATCAGCATTCTTCTTGTATTAACTCTTCACAAATTTTAACTTGCAAATCACCATTTACCAGTCTTATTTCATAGTGAATGATCTCTAAGCTCTGCCATTCTTGAATTTCCATCATAGTTTTGGTCACATCTTCTGCTATCATGGGATTCCTAATTTCTTACTGTATGTTCTTTTATACTTAAATTTGATTTGAAGGGAATTTTTATATATATCACTGCTTGCTGAGAACTATAAAATCAATCTTTCTTGCCAAAAATAGAGGTGTACCTCAAAACAACAGAAATTTACTGAACTTTTTAAGTATGCAAGTGAAAACAGTTTTGTATGACAGAGACAAGCTTCGTTTTCAGTTTTAAGAGCTGTGTTTAGCTGTGGTCTATTGATGATACAATCCTTCAGCTTTTGTCTGGTTAATCAAATTATCATGTGTTTCTGCATAAACCTCTTTATATCCAACCAATTTCAGGGCTTTTTGACTTCCTGATCTAAATGACCATTTCCCTCACAATAACTGGAAAAATTTTAGCCATTATTTCTTTAAATAACATTTCTATTCCTTCTCTCTATCTACTCCTTCCAAGACCTCATAATGTGTGTGTCAGTTTACTTATTGAGGCATCTTAAGTCCTGTAGGCTTCCTTTTCTTAGTTTCCTTTCTAAAACTTTTTTCTCCTCTGAATGATTAATTTTAATTGACCTCTTTTCAAGTTTGCTGATTCTTTCTTCTGTTTGATTAAGTCTTCTGTTGAAACTCTTTATGGAGTTTTTTCATTCAATCACAATATTTTTAGCTTCAGGTTTTCCTTTTCCTCCCTTTTTATGATTTTAAATTGTTTATTGAAAAAAATACTTTATTTTATGCTTGTATGGGATTCCTAATTTTGTCTACCTGTGTTTTCCTTTAGCTCTTTGAACACCTTTAAAAAATTACTTTGAATTCTTTGTCAAGTAGTTCATGAATCTTTATTTCCTTAGAATCAATTACTGGTGTCATGTTTTCTAATTCTTATTTTCTTTTTTAAAGTGTTTTATTGTTTATGCTATTACAGTTGTCTCATTTCCCCCGAGCCCCCACTTCCATAGTCAATTGTCACAACATTGCCCATATCCATGGGTCCTTCATTTCTGGTCTTTGACAAATCGCTCAATGTTCTTTCAACCAGTCTCCCCTACCACTTTATAGCTATCAGTCTATTACATGATCTCATGTCTCTGGTTCTATATTACTGATCTTGTTCATTATATTCCTCTTATAAGTGAGATCGTATATTTGTCTTTCACTGACTGACTTACTTCACTTAGCATAATACTATTCAGTTCCATCCATGCTGCCAAAAAAGGCATGAATTCCTTCTTTATTTTCTTGATATGTAGTATCCCCTCGTGTAAAGGTACCACTGTATTTTTATCCACTCATCTACTGGTGGGCACTTAGGCTGTTTCTAACTCATGGCTATTGTAAATAGCACTGTTATGAATGTAGAAGTGTATACATTCAAGTGAATTGGTGTTTAGGGATTGTTAAGGTGTTTCTCAGCACTGGTATTGATGGGTCATAAGGCAGTTACAATTTTAATTTTTTGTGAAACTCATATTATTCTCCACAATGGCTACACCACTCACTAGGGTTCTCTTTTCTCCAAACCCTCGCCAGTTCTGTTGTTTTGTGGATTATTAAAGACAGCTATTTTGATAGATGTGAGGTGATGTCTTAATGTTGTTTTAATTTACAGTTCCCTGATGGCTAGTGATGTTGAATTTTTTTTTTTTTGTATGTCTATGGGCCATCTCTATGTCCTCCTTGGTGAAAGATCTATTCAGGTCTTTTGCTCATTTTTTAAATTGAATTGTTTATCTTTATGGTATTGGATTATGTGAGTTATTTATATATTTTGGAGATTAAACCCTTGTCCTATGTATCATTGGCAAATATGTTCTCCTATATAGTCAGTTCACTTTTCATTTTGATAATGGTTTCTTTAGCTATGCATAATCTTTTTAATTTGATATATTCCCATTTGTTTATTTTTTCCTTTATTTCCCTTGCCTTAGAAAATATATCGTCATGTAGTCGTGGCCAAGTGGTTAAGGCGATGGACTAGAAAATATATTGTCAAAAATATTGCTATGTGAGATATCTGAAATTTTACTTGCTATGTTTACCACTAGGATTTTATGCTATCATGATTTATATTTAAGTCTCATTCATTTTGAATTTATTCTGCTCTATGGCATAAGTTAGTTGTCAAGTTTCATTTTTTTTAATGCACCAGTCCAGTTCTCCCAACACCATTTATTGAAAAGGTTGTCTTTACTCCATTATATGCTCATATCCCCTTTGTCAACTATTAATTGACAATGAAGATATGGGTTCATTTCTGGACTCTCTGTTCTGTTCCATTGATTTATGTGTCTGTTATTATGCCACTACTAGACTGTTTTGAGTGCCTTGACCTTGTAATGTAGTTTGATTTCCATTATTGTGATCCCTCTTACTTTGTTCTTTTTTCTCAAGACTGCTGAGTTATTGAGGGTTTTCTTTGGTTTCAAATACAATTTTGGAATATCTGTTATAGATCTGTGAAATATGCCATTGACATTTTAATAGGCATTGCATTGAATCTATGGATTGCTTTGGATAGTATGAGCATTTTAATGATGATAATTATTTCAATCCATGAATAGGGTATATGTGTCCATTTATTTCTATATTCCTCAATTTCTTTCTTAGTGTTCTATACTTTTCCAAGTACAGGTCTTTTATGTCCTTGACTAAATTTGAGTGGTTATAGTAAATGGGATTTCTTCCTTAGTATCTCTTTCTGATACTTTATTGTTGGTGTATGAAAATACCATTAGTTTCTGAATATTGACTTTGTAGTCTGCTACTTTGTTGAATTCACTTATTAGGTCAAGTGGTTTTTTTTGGTGGAGTCTATAGAATTTTCTAGGTGCACTATCATGTCATCTGCAGATAATGTCAGTTTTACTTCTCCTTCCCAATTTGGATGTCTTTTATTTCTTCTTCTTGTCTAATCACCATGGCTATCATTTCTAGTACTATGTTGAATAATAGTGGTGAAAGCAAACACCTTTGTTTTATTCCTGATCTTAAGGGAAACATTATTAGGTTTTGCCCATTGACAATGATGTTGGCAGTAGGTTTTTCATATATGTCCTATTTGGCCGATTATGTTGAGGAATGCTCCCTGTATTCCCACTTTGCTGAACATTTCTATCATAAATGGATGTTGATTTAATCAAATGCTTTATCTGCATCTATTGATCTGATATGATTTCTGTATTTCATTTTGTTTATATAATGTATCACATTTATTGATTTGTAAATATTGTAGCATCATTGCATCCCTGGAATAAAACCCACTTGATCATGGTATATGATCTTTTTAATGTATTGCTCTGTCTGAGTTGCTACTATTTTACTGTGCATTTCAGCATCTATATTCACCAGAGAAATTAGCCTATAATTTTTTTTTCTGTTGTATATTTACTTGGTTATAGAGAAAGGGTATACTGCCCTTGTAAAAAGAGTTTGGGAGTCTTCCATCTTCCTGAATTTTTTTTAATTATCTGAAAAAGATAGCTATTATTTTTCCTTTCATCATTTGATAAAATTTGCCTGTGATGCCATCTGGTCCAGAGCTTTTGGTGCCAGGAATTTTTTTATCACTGCTTCAATTTTGCTGGTTGTTATTGGTCTATTCAGGCTTTATGCTGTTTCTTGATTCTTAAATTTTTTTCCTTCAAAATGTTTTATGGATCTTGTTTTTACATTTATATCACTGGTAAAACTTGAACTATTGTTAATGAACACTCAGTCACAGCAGTAGAGACTGAGCTTCTTTTCTTGTGTGTGTGTGTAATTGCTTTTTTATTGTTGTTCAAGTACAGTTGTCTCCATTTTCCCCCAACATCCGCCCCTACCCCAGTGATCTCCACTCCCCACCCCTGATCCTCTCCCTCTTCGGTTTTGTCCATGTGTCCTTTGTACATGTTCCTGAAAACCCTCCTCACTTTCCCACCACTATCTCCTCCCACCTCCCCTCTGGTTACTGTTAGTTTGTTCTCTACATGAATATTTAATTGTTATAAAGAGACTTTCTTCTATTCATTGATTTGCTTATGAACCCTATTCAAAAACTAATTGACAAAAATAAATATGGCTGTATTTCTGTACCTCTACTTTTTAATTTTTGTATTTTACATCAAAATGTAGTATTATAACTTCTCCAAATATGTTATTTATTTTAAAAAATTTATCATACTTGGTCTAGTGAATTTTTTATCACAGCCTCAGCACATAAGTTACTAATTTTAAAAAAACCGTCTGGATTATGATTGGGAATACACTGAATCTTTAAATTAACTCATGGAGAATTGAAATAGTAACAATATTTAAGCTCTGAGTTCATGAATGTAGTATATATTTTAATTTGAGTTGTCATAAATTTCTCTTAGCTGTGCTGTATATTTTAGGGAAAAATTTGTATACCTTTTGTTAAGTTCTACTAAATTATTATATGCTTTTAATTCTATTGTAAATAAATTTTAATAATTCATTTTTAATTATTTTTGCTGTACAGATTTTGTATCTTCTTATTTGTTAAATTCATTTATTATTTATACCATTTAACTTTAGCTTTTGTTATACAGACTGCCTCATTTTCTCTTTTCTGTCTATATGATTTTTTTCTCTTCATTGCCTTATTGTTATGCTTAAAGCCTGTAGTATAATGTTGACCCAATGTGGTAAGAGTAAAAAACCTCGTCTTATTTCTCATCTTAGGAAGACAGTATTCAATATTTCACCATTAAGCATCATTAGGATGCTGTATGTATATGGACGACAGATACAAAGATGGGTAGATGATAAATAGATGATAGATAGGTAGGTAGATGATAGATATAAAGTAGTGGGGTAGGGGCATTATCAGCTTGAGGACATTTTCATCTATTTTTAATTTGCTTAAAGTTTATAGCCTTGGTGAAAAACTTTTAATGTTATCAAATATATTACATAGAGCCTCTGAAAGTCTTCCCTACACATAGCAGTTCAACAAATAGCTAAGCCTATGAATGGAGATCAGTCACAGATTTTTGAGTTTCTCCACTTCAAGAGATTTGACTTCATGACAAAGACAAGCTTTACCTCACTTTCTAGCCCCTTTGGCAGTCCTGTACTCCGTCCTCTGACTCCTGAAGCTAATTAAATTGGAACAAATTTGTTGTATCTTATATGCCTCATTTTTTGTGAAGGGCTAAGTGCCCTCAAGGAGAAAATGAACCCTCATAAACACAAATGTCACCCATCGTTCTTTCTATTTAATATTTTGATTTGCCTTCCTGCATTTTTTCAGTCTTTAATTATAGCAAATAGTAATTTCAAAATATTTTTCTAGATTTTTATTTGTTATTTGTTGGAAAATTAGTAATATAAAAACTCACCCACCATAGGCACCTCCCATCTAGTAGTTTTTTTTTTTTCAGTGTTTGTTTTAAGGATTGCTTGAAATGCTTTATTATAATATAAAAAGTAAGTATATGAGTTTATGTCTTCCACATACACATATATAATATATATCCACAAATTATTGCTGTTTGTAACTATTTTACATGAATCATTTTATAAACAGAATTGTTTCTGTTTTTGAACAATATTTTGATATATGGTCATTTATAATCTTTTATTGACAGATAACAGAAAACAGAATTTATCTTAAAGCAGATAAATTAGATCCACAAGGTCACTATTAATTAGCAAAAACATAATTCAAAACATCTTTATTTATTCATATAAGTATTAATTGAGATTGTTATGATATATAAGGACAATAAAAATCTCAAATATGCATATGTTAATTAAACATATTTCAGATTCTCTCAGTGTTTATCTAGTTTATTTTAATAAATCATGCAATTATAAATATGCTTGAAAAATATCTGTCATAATTTGATAAAATTTAAATCTCTACTGTGAGTTTTTTAACTAAAAAAGCTTTCTCAGAATAAATTTTCATTGTTTAATTTTAAGCAAAGCAACCTTATTATTCATCTAAAAGTAAAACCCAGGTATATAGTGGCTTCAGTGATTCAGGGTGATGCTGTAAAGACTTATATTATTGTCTGAATCAAATAAATGCCACACTTTTCTTAGAGGAACTTTGCCAAATGAAATACTTAGAGAATATTTTTCTAAGAGGATTAAAAATTCAAAATCTGCACAACATATTTCACATATAGAGGACAGGGCCTATGTGTTTCATATCTGAGTTCCTGAATTGGCGCATTGCCCAGAATTTGTTAGTAAATGTACTGCATGGTTAAAAATTATTATTAATAGCTGAAATGGAAAATTACCCCTTGTATTCTTCCACAGTATTCACAATTAGAACTTAGGAACTTCTGAGATACTGAAATAATGGGATTCATAGTTAAGAGAACAACAGCAATTTAAAAATAGTCAAAATACAAGTGAGGGGGAAAATGATGAAAGGTATAAAAAATAAGTCATTAAATAGTAAATTTAATAGTAAATAGAAACATTTTTATATAATAGTAAATGCATGTTTATATTTCTTTTAGAACTCTGTTCTGAGTCTTTTCAAAATGCCAATAGCATATAAGTCATGGTTATGGACTAGTATAATCACATTAGGATGAAAAACTAATAGTGAGCTTTCTTTTCAAACACAATTTGGATATAAGCATACCTTTGGAATGCAGCTGCCTTGAACTCCACAAATTGAACTGTCATAGAAGAAATGGAAGCTGTTGACTGAACTAAATTATTTACTATTAATAAGCATTTTAATGGACAATAATAACAATTTGATATTTAAAATTTAAAAATGTGTTGTGCAAAAAAATAAACATGATGGCTAAAAAATAAGTGCATTGCACTGCAACAAGCAAACAACTATCAATAACTGCTCATCTATTTTATACTTACCTATATATTATTATAAATAAGCACACATTTAATGAGATATGCAAGGAGATAAAGCAGTCAGAGAATGAGTTCAACTATATTAAGAGTAAAGCTCAGGATTCTAAGATTAAAGGGTGCTCTCTGGAATTTAACAACCAGCTATGGGCTACGTAGGGACATGAGGTGAATTGTCCAAAAGAAAGGAAACTGCAGAACACATACACAAACACATCTATTTTGATATACTTGGTAACTTACACAAATGGGAATGTTTGTGTGTAATAATTCTATTCTCTAGCCCTAAATAAGCCATGTTCCTTTTGAGAAATAGTTCATTAAGACATATATTTTGTATTTGAAACATGGCTATTTTACTTTCTCTGATGACCTTGGTCTGACCTTACAGAACTTGGTTGATTGAAACACTTCTCTTATTTCCTACAATAGAAAGAACAAAGAAACATATTTTTTTGTACAAAGGAGGCCTGTCAGCTGTTTTTTCCCCCATACGTATACTTGAAGAATGTCGTAGTATTTACAAGGGAATATTATGTTTAAAATGTTATATTTTAAATAAGGCTTATAATCTTAATTTTTAAAATCATTAGTAATTCTAATTATAAACTGGATAAGACCACTGATTTAATCTGCCTCTTTTCCAACTGCTGTATTTTCAGATCCATCTCCTAATGTGGTGTATATTCTCTTGCTAAAAGCAAACATGTGGCCCTGACCAGGTAGTTTAGTTGGTTAGATCATTATCCTGAAATGCCAAGATTTCAGATTCAATCCCCAGTCAGGACACATATAAGAAGCAACCAATGAATGCCTGAATGGGTAGAACAACAAAATAGATCTCTCTCTCTCTCTCTCAAATCAAGAAATATAAAAAGTTTTTTAAAAAAGAAACATACATTTTACATGAGGAATTTTAGTTATTTTTGTTATAATATTTGCTGTTACAATATAAAGTATGCTGAGAGATACATACATATCTAGATATATACATGTATACACACGTATGTACATTCATACATATGCACATACATACACACATATACACACATACACACATGCACAAACACTTAGGAGACAACATAAGCCATTTTAAGTGAGTTTCAAAAAATAAAGTTCAAATAACATTTTATAGTATATTATCTACCTCTATGTTGAAACATTCCCATATTCTCTGGCAAACAGTAAAACTTCCTTCAAGTAAGAGCCTATAAATTTCTCACTCACTTTGTATATGTAAAAGAAAAAAATATGAAAAAAACATTTAAATAATACTATACTTTTGCATGCTTTTTTTATGTTCCCTTATTAAGTAGGTTATTTTATTGTATCACTAACAAATGTAAAATGATAAAGATAAGCTTTAAGAATAAGATATGAGCACACGCATTTCCTCTTCAAAAAATATAATTATAGTAAAGCAATTGTAAATTAAAATGTGACTATAAACACATTTAAACAATGATACAGGTGGATAATTTTGTCCTCTAAGTTTGCACAACAAAGATGAATTCATAGATGAGTACTTTCTTGGTTGATATAACAGGTACACATGTACCGACCTAAGAGAGTCAATGCTTTTCATGATGGGGTTTTGAAAAGTCATCAGGAGAGCACACACAACTTTAACTCTGATAATGATTTCTCCTGGATAGACCAACTACAACAGGTCTGCCAATGTAGTGCCATCAATTAATTGGTTATTATATGATCTTACAAATAACAGCTTAAATAATGTAGGTTGAGTCCAACTTATCTAAACATCTGAGGTTAACCAAATGTAGTGCACAAAAGCTTTTATCATGTCCACAAACCCAGGGTGACCTTCATGATTTCAGTTTTATTGTATTACATAAAATATGCTTTCCATTTTTCATTTATTACTTTTTAACATTTTGTTATCATTCAGCTTTTTAAAATACATTTTATTGATATGCTATTATGCTTGTCCCAATTTTTGTCCTTTTGCTCCCAACACAGTACCCTCGTTCTCTCCAGCAATCCTCCCTTAGTTCATGTCCATGGGTCTTACTTATAAGTTCTTTGACTTCTCCATTTCCTATACTATTCTTAACATGCCTCTGTCTATTTTTCAACCTACCAATTATGTTTCTTATTTCCTGCAACTTTTCCCACATTCTCCCACTTCCCCAGCCCAGCTGATAACCATCCAAATGATCTCCATATCTATGAATTTATTCCTATTCTGCTTGTTTAGTTTGCTGAGTTTCTTTGTTTGTTTTTGTTAGATTCAGTTGTTTGTAGTTGTGAATTTTTGCCATTTTAATGTTCATAGTTTTGACCTTCTTTTTCTTAAATAAGTCCCTTTAACATTTAATGTAGTAACACCTTGGTCATGATGAACTCCTTTAGCTTTACCTTGGCTGGCAAGCATTTTATCTGCCCTTCTGTTCTAAACGATAGCTTTGCTGGACAGAGTAATCTAGAATATAGGTCCTTGCTTTTCATCATATTGAATACTTCTTGCCAGTGCCTTCTAGCCTTCAAAGCTCCTTTTTAGAAATCAGCTGACAGTCTCATGGGAATTCCTTTGTAGGTATCTTTCTGTTTTTCTCTTGCTGCTTTTAAGACTCTCCCTTTATCTTTAACCCTTGACATTTTAATTATGATGTATGTTGGTGTGGTCCGCTTTGGGTCCAACTTGTTTTGTATTCTCTGTGCTCCCTGAACTTATATGTCTATTTCCTTCACCAAATTAAGGAAGTTTTCTTTCATTATTTTTCCAAATAAGTTTTCAATTTCTTTCTCTTCCTCTACTCTTTCTGGTATCCCTATGATTGGGATGCTGGTATCTTTGGAGATGTCCCAGAGGCTCCTGATACTATCCTTGTTTTTTTTTTTTTTTAATTCCTCTTTCTTCTTCTTTTTCAATTCCTTGTATTGATTGAATGTTTTTTCCTCCTTATGTTCCAAGTCATTGATTTGAGTCTCAGCTTCTTCCCCTCCACCGTCATTTTCCCAAAGACTTTTCTTTATTTCATTTAGTGTAGCCTTTATTTCTTCCTGGGTCTTTTTTATGTTGGTGCCATACTAAATGAGATTTTGAGGACTGATCATCAGTGTTTGGAACTCTGCATCTGATAGGTTTGTTATCTCCATTTTATTTAGTTCTTTTTCTGGGGTTCTATTCTTTCATTTGGGCCATGATTTTTTGTCTCCTTTATCTAGCAGCCTCCTTGTGTTTGTTTGTTTCTGTGTATTAGGCAGAACTGTTTTGACTCCCTACCTTAGCAGCATAACCTATTATAGAAAAGGTACATGCAAATTGTGTGCAGCAGAGCCTCACTTAATTGTCAGGGTGGGACAATGCACTTCACTGCTTTGTGGCTTTGTGTGGGAAGAGAGCTCAGAGGGGGAACAATGACACTACCTGGCGTCTGGAGGTTGCTCTGCACTCTCCCTGTTTCCAGTCACTTCATTTACTCCTTGTATGTATGGGTGCCCTTCTAGCTGTTGTCCTGGTGCTGGATCCAAGAAAGGGAGGGCCTGCATACATTCTAAGTCCATGTGAGCCCTCTAAGTGGAGTCTCCTGAAAATCCAGCAGTTTATTCTGCTGCCTAACTGCCACTGATTTTTTACAGCTAGAAATTATGGGGATTTATCTTCTTGGCAGTGGGTCATATGCTGTGAAGTCTGGCCTGGGGCTGAGATCACTTGCTCCCTAGGTATCCTTCCTATTTTTATCTACCACACATAAATGTTGGACCAAGCCTTCTACTCTTATCAACTCTGCTTGCCATACCCCATAGTCTCTGTACCTCTCTACCCTAGTTTGTGTTTCAGACCCTCCTACCCATCTGGATGAATGTGTCTTCTTTATATCTTAGGTTGTTGGTCTTCATACAGCTTGATTTTCTGATGGTCATGGGTGTTATTTGTTTTGAGATATACCTGTAATTCTTTCTCTGGTTGTATAAGGTGGTGAAGCATGTTTACCCATGCTTCAATCTTGAACAGAAGTCCTCTCAACTTTCTACACTAACTATTCCCCCTAGCTATTTTTTTTTTCTGGTGCTAAAACAACAAACTTTTCCATTTAAGGCAGACCATCAAAATTCCATGGCTTTCTGTACTGGGTCTCATTTTCACAAAGCAGTAATCAAAAAGCACTGTACATTAGAGTTTTGCATGCGTTGTCATTCCTGCAGTTTCAGAAGTGTTGGTCAGTAGGACTGAGACATTGAAAAATGCAAGTTTCATTAATGATGAAACTCAAGGAAGAGGAATAAAAGATTACTTTGAATTGCCTGTGAAAACAATAGATAGTAAAATAGCCTTTGGTACTAGTTCACTAAAATCAAGGACAACTGTCCACCAAAACAGAAAAGATAAATATTTATAAGAAAATAAACATTGATGAGGAACTCAAGCAGTGCAGAAAAAGGAGAAAGCTGTTATTTCTCAGGTGTTTAGATGGCAAAGAGTGAATAAAAGTAAACAACCCTTCCTTTGCAAAAACAGGAAACAGTGGGGAGTCTTGTCAAAAGGATTTAAAAATTGTTAAATATGCCTTCTGGCTAGTTTGCTGACAAATACAAGCTGTTCTACCCAGATATTCAAAGTAATGTGCTTCTTTACTAAACTAAAGTATTTGCCACTTAACAATTTCCTTATTTAAATTGGTTGGAGGGAGGTTCATTAAAACAAACTCAGGTGACACAGAAGAGAAAAATCAAATTATATGGCATTGACATGTCCTAGCATACACAAATAAATTGGTTGAGAATGAACAATTTGTTTTTCAAATATTTGTAGGCATAAATAGAGATCTCTAATGAAAGGTGAAAATTTAATGAAAGACTATATTTTAGATTTCTTGAGAAGGCAGTTTTAATATCATGAGAAGAGAATATTTTTATATTGTGATAATATTAGTTAACACACAGTGTATATTATGTCAGGCTCTTTTATACCTTGTAACACATTTAAATTTTTATTAAAACTCAGGAGCTAGATATCGTTTAATCATCATTTTGTAGATGGAGGATTGAAATATGAATTAGTCAAGTAATTTTTTCCCAAAATTGAAAAAATAGTAGCAAGAGACTGAGATTATACATCAGCATGCCCGGATCAAAAGCCTATGTTCTTTCCCAATGTTATGCTTTGGAAAAAGAAATCCATCTCTTGTTCAATGGATTTTCACAAGCAGTTATAACCTCAAAGAACCTGTTCCTTCAAAGAATCAGAATCTTAGCAAATCTCTTTTCTTCTCTAATTTTAATTGCACACACACAGGCACTGAAACAAATTCATGTATTTGTTCATATATATATATAAAGATAATTTAATGATACATTTTGTAACCAAACAAAATGGAGGCTTGTCTGTCTGTTATCACAAAAGCCAAATTGTGAGGCAGATGCTAGCCCAAAAGTGAAGAAATTTTATTTATGTGTTTCATGACCTGGAATAACGACGGATTCCCTTCTCAAAGCCCATCTCTTTTTGTCATGGGAAAAGTCCAACTCTCCTTAGCAAGGTGAAGGATAAAGCCAGTGTCCAGAGATCCCGCTCCATTTTAAAGGACAATCCTTTAGAATCTGCCTGTGGCTGCCATGCTACCTTAGTCCCCATGCAAGCAACTTAGCTTCTCCCTAGGCACAGTTCATTTCAGGCTCACTCCTGTAGCCAGCATGTAGAGGATGCATGGTCATGAGCCATGAGCCACGTGGCTGCCAGCATCACATGCTCATGTGATCTTGGGCAAAAGAGTGCTTGAAACTGGGTGTGCAAGAGAGAGAGAGGCTCCCCGCTGGAGGCCTTAAGCCACATGGCCTTAGCAGCCACATGGAGAAAACAGATAAGTGAACCTTTTCAGCACAAGTTACAGGCAAGACAGAGAGTGTCTTTCTTTTCCAGGGAATACATTAGCTTGGGGTTGGGATAAACCAGGTGCTTTCTCAAAATGACCATTGATTTCCTAAACTTTCTTGCACTTTGGGTGGACCCACCTCACAACCAATTGCATGAACATAGATGCTAAAATCCTAAACAAAATATTGGCAAACTGCACCCAACAATATATTAAAAACATCATACACCATGACCAAGTGGGATTCATCCCAGGGAAGCAAGGATGGTTCAACATTCGCATATCAGTAAATGTATTATATCACATAAACAAAAGCCAAGACAAAAATCACATGATCATATCAATAGATATGAAAAAGCATTTGATAAGATGTAGCACCCCTTTATGATAAAAACACTCAGCAAAGTGGGAATAGAGGGAGCATTCTTCAACATAATAAAGGTAATATATGAGAGACCTACAGCCAACATTATACTCAATTGACAAAAGCTAAATATTTTCTACTAAGATCAGGAACAAGACAAGGATGTCTACATTCACCACTTCTATTCAATATAGTATAGGAAAGTTTAGTCACAGTGATCAGACAAGAAAAAGAAACAAAAGGCATCCAAATTGGAAAAGAGAGAACAAAATTGTTATTTTTTGCAGATGACATGATAGTGTACATAGGAAATCCTATAGACTCCACCAAAAAACTGCTTGACCTAATAAATGAATTGGGCAAAACAGCGGGATACAATGTCAATATCCAGAAATCAAAGGCATTTTTGTATACCAACAATGAAACAGCATAAGCAGAAATCTAGAAAAAAATCCTATTCAATATAGCAAAAAGAAAAATAAAATACCTAGGGATAAACCTAACCAAGAAGGTAAAAGACCTGTACTAAGAAAACTACACAACACTCAAGAAAGAAATCAAGGAAGACACAAACAAATGGAAACATATACCATGTTCATGGATCAGAAGAAATAAGATCATCAAAATATCCATACTACCCAAAGCAATTTACGGATTCAATGCAATACCTATTAAAGTACCAATGGCATATTTCACAGACATAGAACAAACACTTCAAAAATTTATATGGAACCATAAATGACCCCGAGTAGCTGCTGCAATTTTGAGAAAGAAGAGCAAAGTAGGATGGATCACAATACCTAATACCAAACTGTATTACAAGGCCACTGTAATCAAAACAGCCTGGTCCTGGCATAAAAAGAGGCACATGGACCAGTGGAACAGGACAGAGGGCCCAGAAATAAACCAAGTCTCTCTGCTCAATTAATATTTGACAAAGCGGGCAGCAACATAAAATGGAGTAAAAATAGCCTCTTCAACAAATGGTTTTGGGAGAACTGGACAGTTATGTGCAAAATAATGAAACTCAAGCACCAACTTACACTACACACAAAAGTAAATTCAAGGTAGATAGAAGATTTAAATATAAGCCATGACACCATTAAAGTCCTAGAGTAGAACATAAGCAGCAAAATCTCAGATATTTCAAGCAGCAACATTTGTACTGACATGTCCCCTAGAGCAAGGGACATAAGGGAAAAAAATAAACAAATGGGATCTCATCAAAATAAAAAGCTTCTGCATGGCTAAAGAAAACAGTATTAAAATAAAAAGAGAATCAACCATATGGGGAAACTTATTTGCCAATGATACCTCAGACAAGAGTTTAATCTCCAAAATATATAAAGAACTTACATTACTCCACTCTAAGAAGACAAGCAACCCAATTTAAAAAATGGGCAAAGGACTTGAACAGACACTTCTCCAAGGAGGATATACAGAGGATCCAGAGACGCATAAAAAGATGTTCAGAATTGCTAGCTATCAGAGAGATGCAAATTAAAACCACAATGAAATGCCACTTCACACCAGTCAGAATGGCCATCATAAACAAATTACAAACAACAAGTGTTGGAGAGGCTGTGCAGAAAAGAGGACCCTAGTGCACTGTTGGTGGGATTGCAGACTGGTACAACCACTATGGGAAACAGTATGGAATTTTCTAAGAAAACTAAAATGGGATCTGCCTTTTGACCCAGCAATTCCACTGCTAGAATTATATCTTAAGAACCCTGAAACACCAATCCAAAAGAACCTATGCACCCCAATGTTCATAGCAGCACAATTTGCAATAGCCAAGTGTTGGAAGCAATGTAGGTGCCCATCAGTAATTGAATGGATCAAAAAACTATGGTACATTTACGCAAGGGAATTCTATGCAGTAGAAAGAAAAAAGGAGCTCCTACTCTTTGTGACAGCATGGATAAAACTGGAGAGCATTATGCTAAGCGAAATAAGCCAGGCAGTGAGAGACAAATACCAAATGATCTCACCTTTAACAGGAACCTAAACAACAAAACAAACAAACAAGCAAAATATAACCAAAGACACTGAAGTAGAGAACAGGATGACAGTGACCAGAGAGGAGAGGGGAGGGAATTCAGGGGAAAGGGGGAAGGGTTTTCAGGGACAAGTATAAAATATGTGAGACCTCCCTAAATACCATGTAATCATTCTAATTTTTGAAACACATATGCATTTTAAAATATCTTTTACATAATACCTTACAGTGTCCCAGTACTCTCTTCACTGAGAAAAGGTTATCTTAGCATGAAAGAGAAGTTGTATAATGTGCCTACTTTGGGGATATAATCCTGAAATATGTCACAATTCTCTGATACTTGGATAATGATGTTTATAACATATTGATCATCTATGATATACATTCAACAAAATATTTTATGTCTGTTAGTATTCACTGAAAGAGAATCAAATATCTTTGAAAAATTGTAGTCTATCACAACAATTAGGATGCACAAAGATTATCTATATACATTTAAAATACTAAAACTTAAGTATCTAATAGGGTAAGGAGGGTATCCATTTGGGGTAGCACATCTACCCAGAATGGAAGTCTGAGTTCAAGCATGGAGTAGAGGGTATCAGCACAGAGGCTGGATGTAGCAGAGATAAAGGATTGGGTAACTATAAGGGATTGATCAAATAAGTCAATATATTAAATATGATAAAAGCCAATTTCACAGAGGTGAAGAAAGTTACAAATACAAAATGGGAGAAAACCAGAATACATCCTATGTTGTTAAACTGGATACATCAAAATGAATACATGACTTTCGATATATGTTAATAGTTGGATAGATTGGTAAATAGGTAAGTAGGTTGATAAACATAGACTTAATGTGTGTATATATATCTGTATGATCATGCTTATGTATATTTCCTAGATCTATTCATGAGAAGACCTGCTATTAGTGATACAAGTTGCCATGAACGTAACCAGAACACAGTTTTTGACTTCTAAATATTATCTGTCTTTAACAAAAGAAAGTTTCTTAGAGAAAATGGTGAGTATCAAAGACAAAGTGGATAGGAGGAAGCAGAAGAAGATAAAGAGGAGATAATGGTATTGGAAGGAGGATTGGCTTACAGTAGTAAACACACAATATCTACACTACACACAGATGATGTAGTATAGAATTGTACACCTGAAACCAATATACTGTAATTTGCTGTGCATAATGCACACTGTTTTGCCCAAATTTTTGAGGGAAAAATAAGGATGTGCATTATATATGGACAGTACCTGAAATGCCATATATCTGTTCTTATATTTTATAATTATTTGTTACATACAATATCTTGTACCATAATAATTTCAAAACTAAATGCTAAAATCCCTTTATAACAGAAAAAAGATGTATCTAAATATAAATACATAAAAAATAAATTAAAAAATTGAAGTGAAAGATTTTTTTCCCTGAAAGACTGGACCAAAAATATGGGTGTGCATTATACATGGCAAAATATAGTAACTTTATCAACCATCACTCTAATGAATCAATACAATTTTAAAACTGGAAAATATAAAAAATAAATCTAAAACAAACATCTTGCTGTCCTCAAAAATAAAGTGGTCAAAGAACCCAGGAGACAACTTGCCAGTGATTCTTCCACTGTTCAAGTCAGAAATAATTTTAACATCAAAGTAATTAATGATATGAACAGATTCTAGTATGTCAAATAAAATATAAAAACTTATTTGTTCAATACAGATATCTATAAGTGAATACACATATTGAATTTATGATTAGAAGTAGAAAATGTATAAGGTATGAATGCATACTCCCAGTGTCAGGGACATTACAGACACAGAAAAACTTACCATGTATGAGTCTGAACTAGATTTTTTTTACTATAAAAAAATTAGTGTAGCAATTGACAAAACTTTAATACAGTCTGAAGATTAGATTGTAACAATTTACCCATGCTGATTTTCTGATTTTTACTGTTGTTTCCTGGTAACAGAAGAAAGTTCTTTTATAGCACTTAAATAGGTGTTAATGTGGTATCAAGTATGCAAATTGATGTCAACTGGTTCAAGAACAAAGTTCTTTGTTCTTTTTTCTTATTTCCCATTTTCTTGATTTAATCCTTACTGCATTTTTTCCAATTATCATTTAGTCATCTTATATCTCTCTCCCTCCAGCAATCACCATGCTGTTGTCCATGTGCAGGGGTCCTTTTTTCCTGCTTGCTCAATCCATCCACCCCCTAACCACTCTCTCCCCCACCACCCTAGCTGTCATCTGCTGTTCATCTATGAGTCTGGGCCCATTTTTCTTGTTAGTTCAGTTTGTTCATTAGATTCCACATTTAGGTGAAATCTTATGCTATTTGACTTTCTCTGATTCGCTTACTTCACTTAGCATAATATTCTCCAGGTCCATCCATGCTGTTGCAAAGGGTAAAATTTTCTTTTCTTTTTTTTATGGCCAATGAGTATTCCATTGTGTAAATGCTCCATAGTTGGTATATCCACTCATCTACTGATGAACACTTGGGCTGCTTCCATATCTTTGTGATTGTTTATATTGCTGCAATGCACACAAGGGTTTTGATGTTCTTTTAAAATATTGTTTTGGGTTCCTTTGGATATATTTCCAGAAGTGGAATCACTGGGTCAAAAGCAGATTCATTTTTAATTATTTGAGATATCTCCATACTGCTTTTCACAGTGACTGCACCAATCTGCATTCCCACCAACAGTGCAATGGGGGTTCCCTTTCTTTACATCCTCACCAACACATGTTAGTTGATTTATTGATGATAGATGTTCTGACAGGTGTGAGATGGTACCTCATTGTGGTTTTAATTTGTATTTCTCTTATGATTAGTGACTTGATCATCTTTTCTTATGTTTATTGGCCATCTGTATGTCCTCTGGAGAAGTCTCTATTCAGGTCCTTTGCTCATTTTTTTAATTGGGTTGTTGCTTTTATTGGTGTTGAGTTTTGTAAGTTCTTTATAAATTTGGGGTCTTAATCCCTTATCAGGTATATCAGTGAATATGTTCTCCCATTCTGTGGGTTGTCTTTTTATTTTGTTGAAATTTTCTTTTACTATGCAAAAGTTTTTAATTTGATGTAGTCTCATTTGGTTATTTTTTCTTTTGTTTCTCTTGCCTGCGGAAATATATCTGATAAAATATTTCAATGAGCAGTGTTTAAGATTTTCCCACCTGTTTCTTCTATGGTTTTTATGGTTTCTGGTCTAACATTTAAGCCTTGAATCCATTTTGAATTTATTCTTATGTGTGGTGTAAGAAGATGGTCTAGTTTCATTTTTCTGCACATATCTGTCCAATTTTCCTAGTAACATTTATTTAATAAACTATCTTTAGCCCTTTGTATGTGCTCACTTCTTCTTGTTGAATATTAATTAATTATAAAGGTGTGGGTTTCTGGGTTTACCTTATAAAGGTAAATTTCTGGGTTCCCTATTCTGTTACATTGATCAATGTGTCTGTTTTTATGTCAGTGCCATGCTGTTTTGATTACTATGGCCTTATCGTGTACTTTCATATTAGGTAGAGTGTTTCTTCCAACTTTGTTCTTCTTTCTTAGGATCACTGCTGCCATGTGGGGCCTTTTGTGGTTCCATATAAATTTCTGAAGTATTGTTTCTAGTCCTGTGAAGTACATCATTGGAATATTGATAGGAATTCTGTTGAATCTGTAGCTCACTTTGGGTAGTATGGACATTTCAATGAGGTTAATTCTTCCTATTTATGAACACGATATGTGCTTCCACTTACTTGTATCTTCTTCAGTTTCTTTCTTCAGTTTCTTATAATTTGCTGAGCACAGGTATTTTACATCCTTGGTTAGGATTACTCCTTGAAATTTTATTTTTTATAGCAATTTTGAATGGGTTTCCTAAATTGCCTTTCTGTTAGTTTGTTATTGGTATATAAAAATGTAACTGATTTCTGGTTATTAATTTTGTATCCTGCTACTTTGTTGAATTCATTCATCAGTTCTAGTAGCTTCTTGGTGAAATATTTTGTGTTTTGTCTGTACAATACCAACTTATCTGCAAATAACGACAGTTATACTTCTTCCTTTCCAATTTGAATATATTTTATTTCTTTTTCTTTTCTGATTTCTGTGGTTATAGTATCTGGTACTAGGTTGAAAAAGAGAGGTAAACATGGAATCCCTGACTTGTTCCTGATCTTAAGGAGAACTCTTGTAGGTTTTGCCCACTGACTATGATGTCGCCATCTATTTGTCATATATGTGGCTTTTTTTATGATTTGGTATGTTCTCTCTAATACCACTTTACTGAGAGCTTTTTATCATAAATTGGTATAAGATTTTATCAAATGCTTTTTCTGCATCTATTGATAAAACCATGTGGTTTTTATTATTTTTTATTTATTTTTATTTTTCACATTTTTTATTGTCATTCAAGTAAGTACAGTTGTCTTCATCCCCCCCCCAACTACTCCCCCTTTACCCACTCATCTCCACTTCCCACCATTGATCCTACCATCTTTGGCTTTGTCCATGTGTCCTTTATACATGTTTCTGGCAACACTTCCCCCTCTACCCTTCATTAACCCCTCAGACTTCATTTCGTTTATGTAGTCATTCACATTTATTGTGAGGATTTTAATATCTATGTTCTTTAGGGATATAGATCTATAATTTTCTTTCTTTGTAGTATCTTTATTTGGTTTTAGAATTAGAATAATGTTGGCCTTGTAAAATGAGTTGGGAGCACTGGTGGCTCAGGGGAGAGAACTGAAGGAACAGCCACCAGGATTCTTATCCTGAGTCATTACCGGCACTGTTGAAACCATCTTTGTCAAGCAGATCACTCTTTTCTGAATGGCATCAGCCTGAGGAGAATCAATACCTCTGCCTGCAGGAATTACTCTGCCCTACACTATGGAACTTGAGTCAGGCTGCTGAGTACAACTTGAGACTATACCATTGATCAGTTTAATATCTAAGGCAGATCTCTGGGTTCTCTATGAGACTTCATCTGACTCTCCCTAGGGCTTGGTGCTGGTAAAGGCCAGCCTTGTTACACAGCTTCGTTTCCCATGCAAACAGGCCCAGCAGTGGGAGTCACACACTGTGGGTCACTGATAGCTCCAAATAGGTTGACCAGGGCCCGCACAAGCAGCAGCTGATGAAAACCTACACCAAAGTCTTTCAGATCTACCTAATACATAGAAATAAATACAAAGAAGCAGCCAAAATGAGAAGACAATGAAATAGAACCCAAATGAAAGAAGTGAATCATCCAAAGAGCTGGATAAGATTAAGGCAAGCACTTTATCAGATATAGAATTAGAATAATGATTATGAGGTTACACAACAGCATGTAAAAATATATATATAAACCATGCAAAAGGACCAGTTTGAAGTAAACAATGAAATGTCTGAAATAAATAATACACTGGAAGGAATAAACAATAGGTTAGAAGAAGCAGAAAATTGAATCAGTGATTTGGAAGACAAGGTAGAAAAAAAAAACACCCAGACAGAGCAGTAAAGAGAAAAAATGAATTAAAAAATGAGGAGAGCTTAAGAAATATTTAAGACAACATGCAGTTTAACAGGTATACCAGAAGGAGAAGAGTGAGGAAGTCATTTCATTTTTTTACTATCTCAGTTTCCTAATTAGGTTATAAAGACTTATTACTCTTTATGTCACACAGCTAAACTCACCCCTTCTAATTTAATAATAATACTATCATCAGTTCCTTTATACTCATAATTATAAATATAAATAAGATTACTGCACTTTATTGTTCTAACAATCAAGATATTACCCTTTCCCCATTATCCATTGCAAGAATAAAATATTTGCATTTCTGCACTTCTCAGAATAGCTTTTTATTTTATAATCTCTGAACTACTGTCATTTTTACTTTTATATACTCTCATGTCTAATAATTTACATTCTTTCTGAAAACATGCTGAAGCCATCTTTGTTTTGTCAGTTGTAAAACCAAATACCTACAAAAGCAATGTAGTAAACATAAATACACACTGAAGAAAAGTAGGTTTATAGTTGTAAGTATGCAAAATTTTATTCTTATAACATTATTTAGTAATTATTGCTGTGTTTTCCATACAGACAACTATAAACCTACTTTAGCTCCACCTTGTTAGTAAAACTTAATAGACATAAGAAAAATTCACTATCAAATAAAATTCAACTTTTTATTTTATTATTTGATATGTATATTATTATATGTAAAGCATTATTTGGTTTATTTATTTTAAAATAATACAATTATAGTATATAATATTTAGTGTTGTATTTTACATTTGAAATTGAAAATAGACTAATTAAAATATCATATACTATATCCACAACTATTACTCCTTTTATTTGGTTCTAGCTATATATAAGTTTTTCTTTTATACCAAGAAATATCAGTGTCATTCTTATACTTGATAGTATACAATAAGAAGTTAGCTTTGAATCTTTTAACACAGAAACATAATTATTTTCAGTTTTATAGCAGAATACAGCTTTCACCATTATACGTGCTTCTGAAGATGGATAAAATATTTTCACAGTTTTTTATATTATTGTAACTTGTTTCAAGGTATTTATCCAGTTCTATTATATTGGCATTATCATATATAATTTTCAGTATTGTATTTTATTGTAGTTCAATAATTTCCACTCAAAGCTTTTCATTCACACTATCAATATTCATTGACAGAAGTGAATTGAACAATGTTGATTCAAGGTATTACTTTCATTTCTGTAAACATATATCTGCATATGAAATTGGGTCAGATCATTCCTTACCAAATTAGTTTTCCCAAAAAAACTTTTCACTAAGAAAGAGCAAACTGAATTATACATGTTGTATATATGCTTGTGGGCAATTACTAAGAAATGTTCAAATTATTTAGATGGGTTTATGTCTAAAAAAAAAAGCACTAACTTTGACTTCCATCTTCTTAGTAAACCAATGCATGTATTTTTATCTGTTGACAGGGGCAACTTTATTTCTTTCAATAGTCAAAAAAGTCTTTAGCATTATTTTAAACCATCAGTCTGTTTATAACAATCAGCCACGGTGTGCCTATAACATATCCAGAAAAGCATTAATAATTCTGTGACACTTTAAAGGTCTGTAACACAGTACTAATACAATTAAGGATTTTTATTAATTTTTTAATTTTTAACATGAAGCAATTAGTTGTGAATGGTGCATCAAATGTATTTATAATTTGAATCCTTGGAAAAAATGCTGCCACAGTGTATTTAGGTTTCTTAACTAAAATGACATTACATTCTACAACTGGAATACCATCTATATAGTTGCTCTGATAGCATAGTCACTAGCCACTACCCACATGTGACTGTTTAAATTTAAGTTACTGTAGGTTAAACTAATAATTCAGTTTCTCAGTCATATTAGACACATTTCAAATGCTCAATAGCCTCATGTGGTTTTTAGCAATTCTGAAGGTCACAAATATAGAATATTTTCATTATCTTAGAAAGTTGTATTGCACAGTGAGGAACAATAGTGAGGGGATGGCAAACATGCTCTGTTGAAGGCAAGGTATTAAGTATGTCAGGTTTTGTGGGCTCCCTGTTCTCCAGTTACTCAGTTCCACTGCAGTAGTGGGAAAACAGCCACAGACACCAGTTAAGCAAAGGAGTCTGGCTGTGTTCCAATAGAACTTCACCTATATGAGCAGGTGTAAAACAATCAAACTAAAAAAACAAATAAACAAAAAGCAAAACAAAACACTAAAATTCTATGCCTGAAAGCCTGTTTTTTTTAAGGGTTTATTGGGCTGCAAAAGACAAGGAAGCAGGAAGTCTTCCTTGGAGTCTTCCTGAAGCAGGAAGTCTAAACCACTAGCAGCAGGGCTAAGTGAAGACACACATCAGCTGTGCTGGAGTTGATGGGCTCTCATACCTCAAGCAGGGGGATGAAAGAAGTTAAGTTGCCTAGAAGATATTTACATTGGTTACAGATAAGGTGAGCAAAATAAGGTGAAGTGGGGGCAGTTCTCGAATACGTGTGAAGGCCCTAAAGAAATGTTTGCTCCTTTGGATTGGTTGTGGGCAACAGTCTGGAAAGTTTAAGCAGAGGCTCCTGGTGAGCAGTGGCTTCTGGCTATTCTTTATTAGGTAATTGTGGTAACAGCCACCTGGAAGTTAATCCAGAGTTCCAATATACACTTAGGGATTTTAGCAGTCTTTGCTGGTTTTGCCCTGCAGTCATTACTGATTAAATGCTGCTTGTCTCTTCTTTCCAGCCTTTGAACTGCTGTAATGTAAATGAAGACATAGCAGAATTTTCCTCTTGTCACAGGTTTGGCCAGATTTAGACTGTGGGCTTCCCCCGACCTCCCTCTTACATTTGATCTATATTAAAATTTAGTTTGATAGATCTGAATGAAGATTTAAGTACTTTTTCATATAGATAGATGATAGATAGATAGATGATAGATATAGATAGATGATGATAGATAGATAATAGATAGATGATAGTATTTTGGGCATGTCCAATAGGTATTTACATAAAACTTAGTACTTCAATATAATCTTATAGTATTTTTTTATGTTTGTGTAGCCATCAGCTATAATACAAAGTGACTGAATTTCTATTTATCTTTTCCACAGTATTTCAGTAGGAAGTTTTTATCTGTATCTTACACAGACAAAGGTCAATGAATTTGTAGTTGAATTTACATAAACAAATGCATAATTGTATTTAGGACAACCGCTTTTTGTTATAGTCATCAGACACTCTTTTATACACTCACAGTTTATTAAAAGTTTTTACTTAATATACAATTGAATTTTTTGCAGTAGCTCAATGTTATTTTTATTATCATAATTGCAGTTCCCTTTTATAACCTTGAATTTGGCATTATGTGTCTATTTCTGTATATGAGTTACATTTTCTCCCATGTGACTCGAGCTATAGTCATTCAGTGCATATATGCCTTTAAAAATTAAACATGTAAAAATTTTCCCTTCTCCTACAAGTAATATGATGTCTCCCAATTTTCAAGAAACATCTTACTCCAACATTAGTTTTTTTAAAATATTGTTAGTGGCATAATGAGTTCAATTATTGCCTTCCAAAAGGTATAACCATGTCCTCTCCCTGGAATCTGTGAATGTGATTTTATTTTGAAAAATGGTCTTTCTAGGTATATTTAGTGTCGACTCTAAATCCAATAGCAGGTGGGTTTACAAGAGAAAGGCAAAGGGGGACTTGGGACTCAGATAAACAAGAGGAAAGGTCACGTGAAGACAGGCGCAGACTTGTAGTGTTGCAGTCCCAAGACAAGGAATTTCAAGATCCACCAGCAGCTGGAAAAGGTGAGGGATATATGAACCTCTCCTTGAGAGCTGTTGGTGGGAGCTCGGCCTTGCTGACACCTTGATTTTGGACTCTGGACTCCAAAACTGTGAGGGACTTATTTCTGTGTTTTATCACTAAGTTTGTAATAATTTCACAGCAGCAATATGAAACTAATACACTTGTGTATGAAAAAACTTCATTATAACTTTTTATTGGAAATATAAAATAAGAATAATACTAATGAAAATATCATTTTACTTTTATTGCAAGAGGCTAATAGTGTGGGGACTACGAAAAATTAGAAAAGGCGAATTTCATCTAAAACAGCGATTATTTTACTGCCATCTATTTTTGATTTGTAGAAATATAAATTCATAGCTTTTGATTTTTTTTTAGTTTGGTCACAATATATTTTATGTGAAATATTTTAATAATTAAAATTTGAACACACTCTGGACATGAAAAGTGGCCACATACTAAACCTGACAAGTTCGGTTAGGCCTGCATGCAGACTTACAAACTCATAAAACTAAACCATACAGAATAGTCTTAATGTTAACATTTTTTTTTTGCATTTAAGATAACATGCCCTTGGAATGTCAGAGTAATCCCCTTTTTCCAGAACCTTTACTGAACAGCCTCCCCAGAACAGACCACAGAAACCCTTACTGTCATCTGGTTCCCAGGATGCCATTTCTATGTGCTATAAATATTGATTGTTAAGTATCCTATACCCACCAATATAAAAGAAGTATGTGCCTCTGTGTTTTACTCTTTTACAGTCTTAGAGATTTTCCTGCTTTTCCTTCTCCCTCCTCCCTAATCTACCACCAATGGGTTTTATGTACCACCTATATATCTCCTCCTTTGATTCTAATGTATAAAATAAGCTGTAAAACTGCCATTCTCCAGAGCATTTTCTCAACCCATTAGATTTTGTTTTCTGTCAATTGTCATCAGTTTGGCTCAAATAAACTCATAAAAATTGTCTACATGTTTAGATATTTCATTTCTGATGTTTCTGGTACTAGTGACTGAATTTCACAATTTCTACTGAATCTATTTAGCAACTAGTTTATAGTCATAGATACACTGAGTGATTCTAAAAGCTGAAGATAAAAAGACACTGTATGGTATTGTAGAGAAGGTGAAATTTTACCTCTACGCTCTTAGGGTTTTGGATGAGCCTGAGAATTAAAATGACAGAAAAGAGTGCAACAGGAAAAAGGCACATGCATTTATTTAATAAAGTTTTACATGACACAGGATCTCTCCTAATGAAATGAAGAAAGCCTGAAAAAGTGGCAAGAGTAAATACTTTTACCCTAGGTTCAACAAACAACTAAACAAACAACCATGTAAAGTTACTAAACTATGTGGGGAGTCTAAAGGAAGATAATAATTATTTTTACAAGGTCTGTTTGTACGGAATTCTCTTAGTTTTAACTTCCAATCTGTTATGATAAAAATATTATGTTTCCTCTGATATAAGGACATCTTCCTTATGGGGCTTTTATCTCCTGCTTTCAAGAAAAAAAGGGGGAAGATATAGAGTACCCTTTTCTTGTGTATGATGTTTTTTAAAAAAAATTTATTATTCAATTGCATTTATCTCTGTCTCCCCCCATTACTCTACCCCACCCTATCCACCCCCTACCATCCACTTTCAATCCTCTCACCTGTGTTATCCATGTCTAAGGGTCATTTATGCATGTTCCTTGACTTGACCCTTCCCATCTTTCCCCCCCTTTTTTTGGCTGTTTTTATTCCTAGAGCTTGTCCAAGCATTTAGCCAGATCTTCAAATTACTCTTCTTTTTCAAAATCTTTATTCAGTCAACTCTACCTTATTACTCCTGTCTTTATTCACAGTGTTTGGGCTACTGAACAGATTCTTACCTACTTTCTGTGTTTTGAAATGTTCTAGTTTTTTTTTCTTCACTGGTCTATTTTCTGATTTCATTGGAACATGTCCAAAATAACTTGTTAAGGACATCATTGGTCTCTAGCTAATAGCAAAGTTCATTAGAAAAATGTCAGCCTGATTTTAATTCCTTTATAACAAAAAATGTTATAGTTGTTATTATTACAAAAGTGAAGATACATTGTTTCTGGATTTGAAAGAATTTTATTTTATTTGCTTTATTTTAACTTCAAAATCATATATCTTGATGTGTATTTTTGTTCCTAATATACAAGCTGAATGAAACGTTTAATCTGGTCTTGAATATATTTATACTTATTTTGTAAATTTTATTACAATTTCTTATTGTGCATGTTTTTATTATGAATTAGTCCTCTGTGTTTATGATTTCTGTCTCATATTCTTTTCTTTTTATACTATATTTTTCATTTAAAAATATTTTCCTTTTTAACATTCTACTGATTTTTATACGTCCAATGTAAAGTATAGTTCGTTGTATTTATCTTATTGAAATATTGTGAAATTTAGTGTATATAATATGTATGATAACTTATCTGGTATCAAAATGTACTGTTAAAGCTACCATTTATTTTCTTTTAATTTTAAATATCTATTCACTAAAAGACTGCAAGTAGAAATTGAATAGTTACTTACAAAGATTATTTCAGAAGTAGATTCTTCACTGGTCATAAGGATGAACCAAAAATCCTGAGATCTCTTCCATCTCATGATCTCTCTAGTTACGTAGAAACTTTTCAGTAATGCACCACAATACTGGTCTTCACTGTCAAATGGGGCAGTGATTGTGAACCTTATCAGAAGAGAGAAAAAATTATTTTTATAGAGAGCTATAGATATCTGGACTGCAAGAACACTTCTTTGTGTATTCATGTATGCTGAGGAGTAAGATAAATGTACATTGCAAAAATGTTAGTACTGACAAAGGAAATTGATTTGTGTTTTTCCAAGTAGTTTCTCTTATAGTAAAGGCGTTAAAACAGTGGGCAACAGAACCATTTAAAGCAACATGAATAAGTTCTAATTTTACTAGAACATTTACTTAACTACCATTTCAGTTTCATTTAGAAACACGGATAATCGTTACAATAGTTCTTTGATATAAGTAGTAAGTTTTTTCCCATGGAATATTTGTCAAAGTCCTAACTTAGCATTTTTAAATATTTATAACAGTCTTCACATATCAATGAATGTCAAAACATAAAAGTATTCACCTTTATCATGAATATAAAAGAGAAAAAATGAAGATGTGAGGTAGAATGAAGGGCAGAAGTTCTTTCAATAATATTGACTGTTATAGAGGTGGAGGTTTGAAATTTAAGCTTATAATTATACACTACCTTGTAAGCCTTTGAATTCATACCATGCCTAGATCATTTTCTCCCTAGATACCATTAACTGAATTTCTCTAAGCATTAGTTCTATAATGAAAAGATGGCTATACAAGTCTACTCTCTAGGATTGTTAAATAGTTTGTGAATATAAATTACCTTGGCAGAAGCTATGAAGTAGTTTCTAAACTATCATTATTGCAAATCAATTATAAAAATGTTTTTATTATTTTATTTCCAACTAGTTAGTAATCTCTGGCTTAAGCCAAATGTAAGGTTAAGTGCTGGAGATTCTACTGTGAATGTGAAAGGCATGGTCTGGCTAAAACAGAGTTGACATTAGATTTAGTAGGAGAAAATAAAGAAAATCAATTAAAAATGCATAGCTTTTGATATGTTAAGGAGTAAGCATGCCATTTCATGGAAAGAATGATGGAAAGCTTACTTTTTTCTTTCTTTATTGTTGTTCAATTACAGTTGTCCCCATTTTCCCCACCAACTCCATTCAATCCTCCCCTCCCCATTGTATTTGTCCATGGGTCCTTCACAAATTTCCTTGACCCTTCCCTTTCTTTCCCCTGTTATCCACCCCTCTCCAGTCACTGTCAGTTTGTTCTTAATTATGTATCAGAGAAGGATTATCAAGGAGGATACATTTGCCCAGGATTTATAAAATGAAATATCAGCCCTATAGGGAATAGAAAACAGAAGGTTATAGGCGCATGGAAAAAACTAGTTCAAGTACACTGAAGCTCCTTTCCCAAAAGACTCTTTCTTTTAAGAACTTCTAAGGAGAAAAGTGTACCTAAAACAAGCACAGTAAAGGAAGCACAAGATAAATTTGTCAAGAGCTCACTAACCAGGTCAAGGATTTCCCAAACTTTCATAAAGTATTTTGATTTTATCAAGACCAGTTGGAAGGTATTTAAACATGTAAATCACATGATCAGTTATATATCCCCATTAGCTTCTGAGTAAAGGCAGAAAAGAAATAACAAGTAAAAGAAACAGTGATAACATGATAAAGTGGTTTCAACTAGAGGCAATATAGTTTGGGTTAGTAAAATAACAAGTAAAATGGAGATGATGAACACATCTGATTATACACACCCCCCACACACACACACACTTTGGGTATATAAGAAGTGGGAACTTAACATTTTCACTTATAACCACATATCACACTAGGCACCACTAATGATCTCAACATATATGAAAAATGGCAGAAGATTCCAAGGGTTCTGGATTTTGCCGCTAGGTGAATGGTATAGGATCAAAATTTTGGAAATCAACATTTCTTACATGGTCATGCTAAATGTGAAGCCCCCAAATGTCATCCAAGTAGATTTGTCAAGCAGGCAGGTAGATAAACAAGTTTGGAGAATCCATGCCCATGAAGGGTCTGGCATATAAATAATTAACTTAAAATCATTAATATTTAATTAAATGTTATTACAAATACAAATAAAGTTACTAGGGCAAATACATGCAAAAAAATAATACCTAGGATATATAGCCTTAAACCCTGAAATAAAACAGAGAGACAAGAGCTAAGCAAAGAACACTGAAAAGTTAATGTTTTTGAGTTAGAATATAAAATGGTACATTATCTTAGAAGCCAACAGGGAGAGGACATTTAATAATAATCAACAAATCTAAAAAAGTAGCTATTGAAAGACAGGATAGAATAGTATGCCTTGATTCAATATTTCCATAGAAAATATGAACCTAAAACCTGTCCTACAATATTCTGCAGGTACCAGAGAAGCAGCAGTAAAGAGAGTGAGCAAACATTTCTGCAATTATGAAGATGATATTCTGGAGAAGGGAGAAAGACAGAACACAAGAAAAATATAAAATGGATGGCATGTTAGATAGTGTTTAGTTTTAATAAAAAAACTAAATAAGAAAGAAAAGGAGTAAGGAAGTCAAGAAGAGTTCATTAAATTTGGAGAGTGTTGACCTTTTATAGTGTGACAGTTATTTATAAATCAAAAGAGAGCGACTGTGGAGGGACACTTATGATGAAAATCTGACTCAAAAGACTAAAGAGTAACAGAAAGATAAAGAAGTAAGAAGCAAGGGCACCTAATTTTTCAGAACTCTTATTGTGAATTAAAACTGATACAAGGTTGTAGGTGGAAGGAAATGTGAGGTCAACAGGTCTATTGATTGATTCATTATATATATATATTTTTAGATATAAGTAAAAAGCCCAAGTTTGCCTGCTGATATGCATGATCTAGAAGAGACTGACAACTTAGGAAAAGATTCAGAAAAACAAAATATATACAGGGAATAATAAAAGAACTAACTGGTCTTTAACAAGAAGAAGGATATTTGATCCATTTTAACAAAAGAGAATGGGAACAAATGAGTGAGATTATATTAGATGATTATAATGTGATAAAGAAAAGGTGAGGCAATAACCATAATTTTCTGAAGATGTTGATTAAATAAAATAAAACAGGATTGAAATATCTGTCAAAGGATAGTTCAATAAAATAAAGTCTCAATGAAGTGAAATATTTAAGGAAAGGGGGTTCAAGGACACTGAAGTGGGTGAATAGGAGGTATGCATCATAGTTGAGATGTTTGAAAGCAAGTTTCAGTAAAGCACTCAAAGCAAAGGAAATGTTAGAGTTTTTTAAAGCAAGTGTTCTATATATCGCATATGTAATATATATTATACATAATATATGTTATCTACATAGATGCTGTAGTGAACTTTTTATTTTTCTGAACCTGCCACCTTTCACTCTAAAATTACATAAGAAAGTATTTGCCATCCAATTTGCTTAGTGAAAAGTATCACAGTGGAAAGTAAATGTAGTCTTTAAGGTTTTCTGACCTTCCTTACCAAAAGTAGATCTAAAATATTTTGTTAGGGAGGCAAGAAAGAGAAAGTATGAGGATAGCAGCTGATATTCCAGATGAAAGACTGAAGTATAAGGCTTTCTTTAACTGCAGGAAGAGATGTCTTTCAGATTGGTGGAAGAAAGTGAAAGGTGTAGTTCCAGAAGCAAAACCAACCTTTATACAACTTGCATTACCTACTAAAGTAGAAAGATGCCTGTCGATGAGTCAAAGGAAATGTACCAGAGCTTCCCATGGCTTTAGGATACTTGGAAGGAGCATCTGCTGGAGAGCAACAAATGAAATGTCATTTTCATATATGGGCAAAAGTACATACCCTTTCCTTTACTCTTGACATGAAATAACATTGTTGGAGCATGATATAGTACTGGAGGGTGGAGTTGGAACTGAAAAATAGAAACTTAAAGAAGAAACCAACATCCCATTTTTCATCAGTCCCATAGAATGAGGATTCAGAAATCAAATTAGTTTGACTCAGAAAAAAGTAATCCAACATTTTTGCCTACTTCATTTTGTAGATTAACATTCAAAACTTCTCTAATAATGTAGCTTCCCTTCACCCCCTCTGCCTCATTCTATTGGAAGCTGAGTAATCTGGATAAAATGCTGTTTTTCATCTCAAGAGTCTATTTATTTTCTTACAAATCTAATAAGGCTTCAATGCATGCAGAATGCATGGAAGAGGTCATGGGAAACTGCGGGAAGTTTTACCCCTTTCTTTCTTTAGAAGCGCACTTGGAAAAGAATTGTCATTTTATTTTAAATAGGAACAATTGCAAACATAGAGTATAAATGAGAAAAAAAAAGAGGGGGAGAAGGTTAAGAAAGTAGTTCTGTTGGAGAAGTGAAACTATGAAACTTTTGGTCTTTCAAAACTTTGGTGAAGAATGTGAAAATAAAATGTACTAAAAAAATCAAAACCAGAAATTATGCAAAAAAAAACCCTTTATTCATTAGAACACAGCAGGATGATTACCGTATTTTTCAGACTATAAGATGCAACTAGATTTTAGAAGAGAAAATGGGAAAAACGTTTTGAAGCAAAAAATGTGGTAAAATATTTAATAACATAAATAACATAATACTTTACTAATGTAAACAGCTCTGTAAACAGAACTCAATAGCAGCATTAACAACCATTATTCCTCCCATATTGGGGGTGGGGGGTGCATCTTATAGTCCAAAAATATGGTATATACTACTAAAGGAAAGAATCCATTTCAGAGGAAGAACAAACAGAAATGAGATACAAGATTGTGAGGAAAGCTCTAAGTTTTAAGTGAACTGTGATGTTTAACAGAGAATTCTTAATGGAGCCCCACTACAGGATCCAATTGTTCCTGACAATGTGCTGAACTTTGGATATTTCAGTATTCAAGCAGAATTTAGACTGTCATCCATCTACAAGTTTGGACAAGATTAATTCTCAGGTCTAGTTAATCACTGAAAATCTATAAATCAGAAAATGCACACAAAATACAATTGTGGATGGAGAAAAAATTGTTTGGTGTGGATGGAAAGAAACATGTATATATTTTTTATTATTGATGTTTGTATTAAATCTTCTTGGGATTTATAATTGTTGGCATTTCTAGGTGTGCAAAAAAGATACAGCTATGAATATGCTTTATTAAATACTATTTAATAAGGTATGAACCTGTGAAACATGTTATATTAATACTATTTCCTCATAACAGAATTTATATGAAAAAGATGTTATAAATGAAGCTGGTAAAGATCAAGTGAATGTGTATTTCATTTGGTTACATTACTAAGAAATTAGATACCACCTCCTTTTATCAGGTAAGCAAAAATATGCCAATATATTTCAGATCACAACTTCTGTCAACATGTACATTGTACATCCATCTTTGAAAGAAGTATACTATACAGAAGAGCATGACTCTCAGAAAGCAGAGAACACGTGAGCTGTCTTAGATACCATATGCCCCAAAGTTAACAAACTGTTCAGTATTTATGGGAGTTAAATAAGAACATGGTATCACTGAGGCCATAAAATAATAAAGCATAATATCAATAAGAATTATTAATATTATACTTGATTTCTGCCCACCACTATTTTATATACTTGAAATATATTATTATATTTAATCCTTATAATAATCCTATTAACTTAATAACTTTTTTAACATCATTAGGTAGAGAAAGACACCAAAGTAGTATTGGTGATTAGACCAGTATCCCTCTTCTTTATAATAAGGATATATAACTCTTTGACTTGGAAATTCTCAATGCCTCCCAATAAAGAAGTGAAGTATACTTCCACACCTAATGATTTTGGGGCTGAGTTATATAAATTTTTTAAGCCAGCGATGTATGAAAAGCAGTGATTGATAGAGAGTCAGTTATGAACAGACTTTAAGCAGTGTCATCTATTTCCCCTGGATCCTCCTTAAGTCTCGTACTCAGTCTGAGTTCCAGGAAGAAATGCATGTGAAACTGACCTGCACACAGTGTAGGTGCTGGAGTTAGACACAGCTGAACCCCCAACTGAGCAGAACAGAATCATAGCCCAAGTCAACTTGTAAAATGGAAGTTTGTGTTTGTGAGCCATTGAGATTTGGGAATCGTTTATTACAAAAGAAAAAAGTTGAACACAACAGTCGTCAACTGAGACAGTTACAGAATTGGTAAGTAAAATTTGACCCCTAGCAGTCTGACTTCAAGGCTACTGCTTAAAAATGCACTGTTTTTTGGTTTCTAGTTTCAGTAATAATGAAATTAGGAGGCCATTTATTTGAATAGTTTTTAATTTATTTGTTCAGTGCATAAATGTATTTTGGGAACTTAAGTGTGTCCAAGCTCCATGAAATTAAAAAAAAAAAAAGAAGTGAATAAATTATTATTCCTGCCCCCCAAAAGTAAAACAGAAATCACAGTGCTTAATTATCCCTTTTTATGTATTAACTCATAAATCTAGAACTAAATTAATAATCTGAAAGTACTACTCCAACTTCCTTGGAGTTAATTCTGCAAAGTAAAGTGAAGGTTTAAGCATACTTAAAGATTTATGTGATAGCACACCAGGTGTTCTAAATAAGAATACATAACATTTTATTAATTGCTTAATGGTACCATAAACTGAGTTTTATAACTTTATTTAATCTATTACACTAATTTTATTTAATAGATGAAAAATGTGAGATTTGATATTGTTAAGGGTTGTAAACCTAAGATGATCAGTGGCATAACCTAGAATCTGACACAAGTCAGTCTAACCACAAAGTCTGCATGTGCACTCCTCTGCAATGACTCTTTTTATATAGTAGAGGCTTAAGGAAAAGCAACTTGGTCTTAACCACAGGGAAATACCCCTGAAGGCCTCAAGGAAATTCAACGTAATGGGAGAGCCCAGTACTTTCACATGATTCATCAGAAACTGGAGTTATTTTCCTTCAGTGTAACTTCAACAGGATAATATCATGGTAATGCATGGTAATGTAACCAGAGCTTAATGACTGAAAGATTCTAGGAAAATAATGCCCTTAGGGTATTGCCTGGGGCTTGTTTGTAGCTTGATAAGTATTAAACAATTATCAATAAGAATTTGAAACATACTATATGAAAGCCTTCCTTATAAATAATAAATAATTGTAGAAAATAGGCCAAATATTTCAAGCCAAATCAATATAATATACAAATATGCATACAATACACATGAAAACAGTAGAACTGTTGTGGCAAAAATAAATTCAAGGGTTAAAAAAATAAATTTTTCCCAAATTTAAATACTAATGCTTGCAATAGATAGGGTGAGTTATTTAAGAGGCTAAAAAACTGTAGTAAAATGTGACTAATCAGAATGACATGTGTTCAAAATAAATTCTAAATATATTATAACTTAGTTCCCTGATGATTTTTCCCCAAATTGTCACTTTTACATAAAAAAATAAAATAGGCATCAAGATATAAGTTACAAGTTCTTGACACTTATACAAAGGTAAAATATGCACTATATTTGCTTTACCCAAAGTCAGTGAACCTTGATATATATCATTTATCATATATTTAAAACATAATGAAATTAGTTAATTTTATCTAACTTACAAGTAATTTTTTTATAACTACCCTAAACAGCTTATGCACATTTTTCCTTTGTCTTAACTTAAGATGAGGGGTTTTGCTTTGTTTCTAAGAAAATAAATACAATTTAAAATCTAAAACAAAACTCAAAATATAAAATAGTAGGCAACATACACATAATACTTTAATAAAATATGTGTTTTAGATTTTCTTAAGTCCTAAATTAATTTATGTTAGCTGATACAGTTTTGAAATTGAAGCTCAAAATATTAATATTATATTAGGTGGTTTTTCAAGTAAGTCATGTAAAAAGTTTACATATAAAACAAGATCTATGTAATTTTGAGATTTTACCTTAATAATTTTTTCTGGTCTAAAAACTGTTTCTATAATATTTCTCTCACTCTTCAGAAAAAGAAAATACAAGTATTACAGTATGAACCAGGCTTTAAAATCATAAAGGGTCCTATTGCTTATAAATACAATCAATTCACATTGTTTGTGGTGGAAATGTGTACATGAAATGCAGAATGTTGGTACCTTTATGAGATGAAATTTAGGAGTTCAATAAGAAATGTTTCATACCAGAAAATGAAATCAGTATCTAATACACATAGAGAACAGTTTACAACAAGCTGTAATTACCCTGGGATTTTTATTGGCTCTCAAACAAATGGTTGTATTTTCTTTGAAGATTAGGATGTTGTTATTCAATGTAGTGGAGGGATTTCTCTTTGGTGAAGTGGGTTTAAAACAAAGCAGTAAAATGTTTGTTTTAAATTATTTGTGTCTCTTCTTTTTTTCTTTTTCCTTAAAGAAAAAGTTGCTTGATTACCAGAAGGAAAGTGGGGGGCAGGAAAGAGGTTGTGGGAAGGAGAATAGGGTAAAGGAAGGATGAATGGTGATGGAAGGAAACTTGGGGTGATGCACACACAATACAATGCACTGATGATGTATTCTAAAATGACCCTTGAAACTTACATAATTTTATTAACCAATTTCATCCCAATAAATTCAATTTAAAATAATTAAAATAAAAGTAAAAACCCCCTCAGATTTTCTTACCTGTTTACAATGGGCTAGGATCTGATTATAATGCATAAGCATTTTTGTTACATTTTAACTCATTTTAGTTAAGTTTTAGTGGCAGGGCCAGGTAACAGCTGAAGTGGTGCTCACTGTTGTTTTTGTTGTTTTCCCCAATCATTTTTAACTTAATTACTTAAAATAGTCTGGACTAGCCCAGAAATTCTCTCATGGGCAAGAAGAAGTAGAAAATTGAATCAGTAACCTGGCCACATTTCACAAGTCTCTTCCTAAAGACAAGTTTTTATATACTGTTAACCTGAATGTTGCTTGGATCAGCTCTAGTAAAGCAAATTCTAATTTGTAAATTAACTTAGTTCTCTATGTAAGTGTATGTATGCATGTTCATATTCTTAATTTTAGTTTAATAAGACTTTATCATCATTCTGTCAGGCATGGCATTATAGAGAATTCCTTATCTTGCCCTTTACATTTAGTAATTATTAAAGACAAGCACTTATGTTTGTTTTTACAAAGATACCATAGCTTTTTTATTTGAGATAATGCTATGAACTCCTTGAACAACAGTTCAGTCTTTATATTTTACATGAAAAATAAAGATATGACCTTGTTCTCAGATTTCAATTGAAATTTCTTACCCTTCAACTGCTTTCTCATCTGATTCTGCTGTTCTTGTCTGTTATGCTTTGCCCTTATATTTAGGTTTATTTAACCTGTTAAATCAAACAAGCCCTGTTCACACAGTCTTTTTTATTTTTCTCCTAAATTTATCTAGTTTAAAGGATGTATCATACTAGAAATTTTCTTAATTTCTTCCTTATATAGAATGTTTTTTTTGGTAAATAAATTAATAATAGCTAATCCTTTCTGGAAAATTCATTATTTATCCTACATATAAATAGAGTGGAGGGTGATGCTTTTAAATAAATGTATATGTTCATCAATGATATTAATTAACATCTATTATGTGCCAAATGTTCATCCAAAGTGTGGGAAAAGCATACTATAAACAAATAAACATGCATTTTGAACATTATATAATATTTAAAAATTGGACTTTTGGATATACCTGTATAATATACTTCTTACATTCTGACTACATCTTCTTTTATCTCTTCATATAACACAAATTTCTAATGTCATGTTTTCACAGAAAGATGAGAAAGATAATTTATTTACTCCTTTAATATGATTGTCCAATATTTTAAAATTATTGTTAATTTAGAAAAGTGTCTTTAGTTTTATGACTTATTATAAAAACTAAATCCCTTCTTTATAATCTTATATGACATGAAATAAATCTACAACAGATGTTTTCAAACATTTTCTGTAAAGAGTTAGATAGCAAATATTTTAAACTCTAGTTTATATGGTTCTCTACTGCATCTACTAAATTCTGCCCCTATGATGCAAACATGGCCATAGACAATACCTAAATTAACAAATATGGCTGTGTTCTATTAAAATTTACTTATAAAAACAGGCAAGTAGCCAGGTTTTTCCCTGGGGCCAGATTTTGCTACCCACTGATATATATTCATCAGTAATATATTTTACAAAACATATACATACTTTCCTAGTGAACAAAATCATTAAGCTATTTAAATAAATTAAAGCATGTATATATATGTGTGTGTGTGTGTGTGTGTGTGTGTGTGTGTGTGTTATTTTTTAAATTTTTGCTGTCTTGCTGAATTTCTGGGTTGCTCTTTATTCTTGGTGCAATGATGTATAAGAAGGACCTGAAGTTCAACTGTCTGGATTTAAATCCCAGGACTATAATTTAGTCAAAAATACAACCCCAGGCTTGTATTCATTTACTTTAGGCTGTGATTCTCTCCATCTCTCCAGTGGTGATAATAAAAATATGTGTCACATCGCATTTTTTAAGAGATAATTCTTGTAAGTAGTGAAAAGTGATACATTAGGAGTCTGGGAAATAGTAAGCACTTTATTAACATTAAGTATTGTTTCTGTAGCACTATCAGCTTCCTTAGGGAATAATGACCATAATGTGTTAGAGGTCACAACAGTATGGAGATATTGTAAAGTATTACAATTTTTTTTCTGAAAAATCTTATTTAATTGAGGCTGGCTTTTTATTTTTAATACAAATGGTTTAAAAGCTGAAGAAAGTCTTGGAAGAAAATTTTCCAAGCTATCAAGTCCTAAACAATTATTTCATATTTTAAAAGGGCAAAATATTTGTGCATTTTTCTCATAAATTCTGTTATGCTTTTTCTATCTAATCTTTGTTAAAAACATGTTTGCATAAAAAGAGAACAGTACAGGCCACATTACTGAAGTCTAATTTTACAAAAACAAGTGATTGCAAGGAATTAAAATTCTTAGTGATCATGAATTACAGGTAAAAGCTAAGAAATACATGTGCATTTGAATGTGAGCAGGTTGGATGATTTAACATACATGGGAGTGTGAAGAATTTTAGACTATTATTAGTTTTTAATTATTTTACTTCAGTTAACAATCATACCAGTGGAATACATAAAACAATAATCAAAGTATCATTGACACTCATACCATTCAATATTATATAACAAAAAGTGTTTCAAAGCAATATGTGTGCAAATTGTTAGTGCTTTCCTTATGATGACAATAAAACAGAAACCTGATATCGTGCCCTGTTAATAAAGTAAGCCTGCCAACAGCAGATCAATACAAGGGATGGATATCAGTGCTAAAGTATTCATTAATGGCTATTCTAGGTCCTATGATAGTTGAAGAGGAGCAAATTGTATCTTAATGAGGGTTACAAGTCAGTAATGACAGTGAAATACAGAGCATAACATAAAGAGTTTCAAAGTCATTTTTGTCATGGAATTCAATCACTATAATTTTATAGGATTGATGGGTTCTTAGAGTCTAACAAATCTTGTCTAATGTCCAATATGTTAGCATGTAACAAGGTAAAAACTGATTATAATAATTTAATTGTTTTTAAATTTGATTTGGTAATAAAGTTTCTACAATGTACAACTCCAGGGGACATATGTGCACCCTAGAGTCTATGTAAATGCATCCACTTGAAACTGGGGAAGAAACTTTGAAAGATTTAGATATAGTCTCCCCACTTGTCTAATGGTGTCCTTTCAAGGTGTGCAAAATAGAAACCCTGGTTGGCAGCAAGATTAAAACACTTCAATAAAATGTTTCTTATACATGATATGCATGCAATTTTATAAAAACCAAGTGCAGAGCTGAAAGGGCACATTTACAAACATCAGAAACAAAAGGGCTTTCTTTTTGTTTGTTTGTTTGTTTGCTTTTTCAACTGATTGTTTGGTCCTCTCAACACATAGCATTGAATATAGTCTAAGGTGGCTGTTCAAGCTTCAGACATCTCTTGACTACATTCTAGCAAGAAAGAAGAAACATCTGGAGAAGAATCTTATGTTTCCCATCTTTGTAACAATTTCTAGATATTACAGGCAACACTTCTATTTAAATCCTACTGGCAAAATCTTAATGAATCACAAGGTCAGAATAAGATGCGAAGGGAAATGAGAAATGTCATGGTCTGGGTGACTATGGAGAATCTGCCCATGCCGATACCAGGGACTCTAACACTAAGAGAGAAAGAGAAAACAAACATAGACTGCAATTAGCACTGTTTGTGACACTTATCATAACTCATATATTCATGTTTAATAAAGATAATCAACTGAAGTACAATGTAAAAAATATATTGCCATATAGTGGGGACTGAGACACTTTCATAATGACTTATTCAATGATCAGATATTAATGCAAAAAATAAAAAAATATTAATGTTTAGAAAATCACTAGCCAAAATATATACTTCCTTTACTCTTAAAAATGTTTTTTGTAGGTTTAAAAATTTTCAATATATTAACATTATTAAATTACAACAACTTATCAAATATTAGATTTTGAAGAGGGGCTGGGGAGAAAATAGGGAAAGGTTAGTAAGGTAGGGCAAACTTTCAGTTGTAAGATGAGTAAGGTCTAAGAATCTAAGGTGTAATGTAGTGACTATGGTTGATAACCTTATTTAAAATTAAAATTTGCTAAGAGAGAACTTAAATATCCTCACCCCCCCCAAATGAATTAAAAAGGTAAATATGTGAGATAATGAATGTATTAATTAACTCAATGGGGAAAATCCTTTCACACTGTATACATATATCAAAACATCATGCTATACACTTTATATGTAACTTTATCAATTATCCCTTAATAAACTTAAGCAAAAGATAATAGATTGTTGAAATTATGATGTGACATATGAAATTGTATAAGGCATATTAGCCTTCAACCCATAATCCCCAAACTTAGTTGCTTACTGACACTATTTGAGAATACTGATATTGACTCCCACCTCTGACATTATGATTTAATTGATATGGAATGTGACTTGAGAATCATTCTTTTTTTCAGATCCCCAGTTGATTATGATGTTCCTAAAATTTTTGAAATAATTATTTTAAATTAAAGAAAACCAACTCAAGCAGATTATATAAAAACAAGGGGATTTATTAGTTAATATCACTGAAAATTCTTAAAATTCTTTAGATGGAAGTATTATTAGTTGTACTGTAGTACTTCATTTAAGTTTTTGGATTCATTTTACTACATTATCTTTGTGGGCTCTCATGATGGGATTGTACTTGAAGACAGAGTCTTTAATGAGGTAAGTGGTTAAAATAAGTTCACAAGAGTGGGCTCTACCCATAATGAATGCCAGCTGTATAAGAGGAGGAAATTCAAATTCAGGTATGTAAAGAGGAAAAATCATGTGAAGACATGGGGAGAACATAGCCATCTGTAAACTACACCTCAGGGTAAACTCTGACAAAACTCTTATCTTAGACTTCTATTCTGCAGAACTGTGAGAAAGTGCATTTCTGTTGTTTAAGCCATCTAGTCAGTTTGATATGGCAGTTCTGGTGAACTAATATAGCTACATATTGCCCTAATTTTTAGTCAGGTGGCAAAATGACTACATTTTTAGGCCTACATCCAAATGTAACAAGATCACCTGGAAAACAGATGTGTTTTCGGTGGCTTTCTCTTAAGGGAATCCCCTCAACCCAAAGGCCTCTGGGAAACTTCCTTTCAAATCTTACTAACTCCATCAGTGGCACACCCTGTATTCACTGGTATAACAAAATACCAATTGAGTCCAGTGGTTTAAAGTGGACTTAGACTATGGAGATTATTTCATTCTTATTTAACAAGTTCACTGTGAACACATCCAGCTGAGAAGTCTCTCTCCTTCACATAATATATTGAGAATCAAAGAGAAAAACATGTTTGCTACCTTTAACGTGTGACTTTAAGATTTCCCTAACTATACTGTTACCCACATTTCAACATGTAGCATGGAGGGAAAAAGAAGGAATCAACCACCAGAAAATTCCTTTAAATGTGAGAGGTAGAATTGCACTTACTATTTCTGCTTGCATACCATTAAGAAAAGTTTAATCACATGCACACAACTATAAGAGAAGCTTAGAATTGTAGTTCGGCCATGTGCCCAAGAAGAAAAATAAATAAATAATGGACTTTGACACACAGCAGTCTCTATAGTCTCACCCCTTCAAGAACAATCTCAAGTATGCCTATGGCCTGTATGCATTAAGTCTACATTCTAGGATGTGTCACGTACAATGGAAATGAAATTACTCTTAGATGAATGAAGGCAATCTATGAGACCATGGTAAGTCCATGCACAGTGAAGCATACAGGCTATTTTAGGGCAGGCTGGAGACTTCAAAGAAAATAGGAAAAAAAATAAGAAGACTAAAAGGTGGCATGTACAACAAATAATAGTCCCTACTATAGAATGATTTAAAAATAGGAATAGCAAAAATTATATTGACTACCCATTCTTAATATCTAAGGATAAAGATTTTCAAATACTATAAAAAATTGCCAAGTCTCAATATAATTGCCTTGCCAGTTCTTTGCAACAGATAGAGATCAGGACATTTTGGAGTCTCTCTGTAATAACAAGTGAATCCTTTAACTCTAATAATTAGTTATATTTGTTGAAAACAATTTGATCCAAAATCTTAAAGAAGAAAATATATTTTATTATGTATGCTCATCCTCTTTAAAATCATCTCTCCTATCTCTTCCAGTACACTTACCTATTTTTACTCATTATGTGTTTTTATTTTCCTTATAGTAATAACTGTTATATTAATTTAATTCTTTTTTAAAATATAGTATATTGATTATGCTGTTACGATTGCCCCAAAATTTCCTTCTATGACTCCTCCACAATTATTTATTTGTTTGTCATGCGTTTCTCTTACTAGAATATTAATATTAGGAGTGTAAAAACATTGTTTGCTTTGTACATTACTTTGTCTTTTAACATTTGGGATATTCATAAGTTGTTATGAATTCTCAATAAATATTTGTTGAGTGAATAAATGAATGAATATATGAATCAATTAAACAACAGTAAATTGCATATAAAATTGACAGAGCACTAGATGGTTGAAATAATGAGTAGATAGATAGGGAGAAAAAAGAGAGAAAATATGAAGGAAGGAAATAAGGAGATAGAAAAGGAGGAAGAAAGAAAGGGGAAGAAGATAGTGGAAAAATAGAAGGAAAGAAAGAAGGAAGGAAAGAGGGCAGGGAAGAGGAAGGAAGGCAGGATGGACAAAATTAGGAAGGAAATAAGGAAAGAAAACTCCCCAAATTAATTTTAGCATCCTGCTATAGGGAAGAACTCGAAATCTTAAACCTAAAAATGGGTGCAGGTGTACTGGAACAATACATTCTAGGTTATGGCAAATCAAGATATAATCTCTATCCTTATGATAGGGGACTCAAGACTTGGAAAATTTTGCTTAATGTAAAAAGTTATAAGTCTACCAAGTAATGTGGTATGTTAAAGCTTTTGTTTCAGAAACTACAGATAAGGCCCATACTGGCTCCTGGAAAAACAGCAGAGCTCCTGGGGCACTGCTAAACATTACCTCCTGGGTACAAGTTGGAGGCATCCGGGCCTTTGTGTTCCAGGGAGAGACAGATAACGACCCTCCCCTGGGAACAGCTAACTGCCCAGGACAGGAATGTTGCAGCTTCTGAATCTCAAAGCCCTCACTGCACCTTGTTTATCTCCCCCACTTATAAAATGGCATAAAAAGAGAAGGCAAGATGGTCTGTTAGGTCTGATACATTGCCGGCCATCTGAATAAAGTGCTGGTAAAGATTCAATCGCTGTCATTGTTTATTGGGTTTGGTAGTGACAGGCAGCCCGAACGCCAGTGTCTTTTCTGGTTACACTTCAAGTAGTATGTGAGAAAAGTATATTATAGAAAATAATAGAATCTTACACCACCTGGACTCTCTCAGGTATTAGTAAATTATAGTATACTCTTATGACCAATAGGATGTTGTTTAAAAAGAAGTAACAAATAGATCCTGCTGATTGAGGCAGCATCAAGTTACCTAATCTTATGAGATATAAGAGAATGAAAGCTGGTCTGCAAAGATAGGGTGTTTCTCCAATAATATTAAAATGTTCTTGGCACAGAGTATATAGGTAAATATTATAGCATATATTTGTTTTATTATAATTACTACTTTAAAAATCATAGTTATTATATTAGCTTTCTACTTCTTTAAAAAATTGACATGAATTTAGTGAATCGAAACAACATAAATGCATTCTTACATGAATTTTTTAAATTTAATCTTTATTATATTTTTCCCATTACCATTTAGTCTACTTATAATCCCTCCCTCCAGCAATCACCATACGGTTGTCCATGTTCGTGAGTCCTTTATCCTTTTTGTTCAATCCCTCCATTCCCTGAAGTCCCAATCCCACTAGCTGTCTTCTGCTCTTCATCTGTGAATCTGTCTCTGTTCAGCTTGTTAGTTCAGTTTGTTCATTATATTCTACATATGAGTGAAATCATATGGTATGTCTTTCTCTGATCGGATCATTTCACTATAGAAGTCATTCCTTGGCTTGTGTCCTCTTCTTCCAATTTTAAAGCCTCATTGGTATGTTAAACTCTTCCCACCTGCAGTTCTGCCTCCCTCTTACATATTTGAGACCCTTATGATTACATTAATCTCACATGGATAATTCATAATAATTACCCTCTCTTAAGATCTGGTTCATATCAGGTAAGAAACCTGAATTTTATCTGAAAACTTAATTTTACTTTCCATGTAAGGTAACATATTCCCAAGTTGCAGGATTTAGAACATAGACATCATTGGGAAGAATCATTATTCAGTTTATTACTGTTATATAAAATATTTCTCAACTTTCACATTCAAAATCTTTAATATACTTTGATTCTAATGTATTGCTAAATTATTAAGTAGATTAAGTAGATTGCTAAATCTACTTAATTAAGGAGAAACCTGATTATTGAAATATGTGGTAGAGATAAAACCACCTGGCACTGATCTAGCCCAAGATTTCATCATAGTTGTTAAGCCCTATCTTACTAACTGAGGGTAGAAGGGTTGGGCAAACTTGTCCTGGTCAAATAAAAATGCATCCTATCATGTCCCAAAGCACTGTCAAATTTAGACTACAACATAATTTATATTATAATTTTAAAAAGTGAATAGAAACAAAGCATTTCAATTGTGCTCATTCTTCCTATGTAGAGGAAACTTATTTCTAAATTAATCACTTACAGTAAGTCTATTTGTCTGGGTTCTTCAGTAAAACAGAACAAATATCAGGGAAAGGTGCGGCATGCGGTTAAGGAATTGGATTAAGTGATTGTGGATGGTGGCAAGTCTGAAATTACCAGGCTAGGCTGGCAAGAGTTAATGTTACTGTGTTGAATTTAAAGCCAGTCTGGAGACAGCGTTTCTTTTTTATTTAAGAAAGCATGGTCTTTTCTCTTAAACGCATAAACTAGTTAGATGAGGGTCACCCACATTATGGAACATAAACTGCTTTCCTCAAAGTTTCCTAATATAAATGTTAATCACATCTAAAACAAAACAAAACAATGACAATAATAACAAAACACTTCACAGAACATCTAGAATGATGTTTGACCAAAATCTGGGTACTGTTGCCCAGCCCAGTGAATACATAATATTAAACATCACGGTAAGGGGAAAGAAAGAGATGAGTATGCTCATCATGGTGTCACAGGTGGCGCAGGTAACCAGGTTCTTAGTGATCGGGACAAAGAATTGAGCCGAACACACGGAGTTTATAGTATAAAGAAAGAGGGAAGATTTATTAAGCGATAGTACACTCCACAGAACTTGGGAGCGGGTCAACTCTGTGCACAGATTGACCACGTGGGCTGGGC
>PVIA01008790.1:0-67790 GCA_004024845.1 Tonatia bakeri | reverse complement strand
AGCCTGCATTTGTTCATCTAATTTATGTCCAAAGTCAACCAATTCTGTGAGCTTCCTGATCACCAGTGCTTTGAACTGTGCATCTGGTAATTCGGCTATCTCTTGGTCACTTAAAAAAATTGGTTCTGGGGCTTTCAAATATGTTTGAGCCATCTTTTTTATTTTCCTTTGGTTTGGTTGCGGCTGTTTCGTAAGGGCGTAAGGGCGGCGGAGCCTTAGGTGTTCACCAGGGCGGGGCACCCCAGTCGCTGGGTTGTGACGTGGAATGTGGGGGCGGGGTCTGAGAGGGAACAATGGCGCCTGCTCCGCTCTCTCTAGGACTTCCGTCCCCTCCACTGCCTCCCACAAGCAAATTGGGCCCTTCCTGTGCTGGCTCCCGGGCGATGGGCTTGTGCACTTTCTCGGACTCTGTGGGCTTCCCCGAGAAGTCTCCTGTGAGGCTGAGCGAGTCTCCCGGCCTCAGTTCCCTCTTAAGCTTTGAAACGCGGCAGCACTGCCCGTTTTCACTTAGTTTGTGCGCAAACGTGTGGCTGCGAACAGCCAGCTGCCTTGCGCCCCTCACTGGGTCTGCTAGTCGCCTCCCGCGCCCAGGGTCTGCCACCAGTCCGTCTACTGCCGTCTGCGCCCTGCGCGCCCGCGCCCGCGCCCACCGGCCAGCGTTTCTTCCCACCGGGACCCCTCGACCCCTCTCCGCAGGCCTCCGACTCCGCCGCTCCTTACCGGTCTGGATGTACTGGAGCCCGACTGCCGTTCAGTTAATTTCCCTCTGTTCTGGTTGTTTATTGTTTCTCAGTTTGTGTTGTCTTTAGTTTTGGTTGCGCGAGGAAGCACAATGCGACTGCCTATGCCTCCATCTTGGCCAGAACTCCGGTTTTTTTAAATATTCTTGAGCAAAACTTCACTGAATGTTGTTAGGAGGTACCGTTTTGTCACTCTAACAGAAATCACAACTGACCATTCTTACCTGACAGCATGGGTAATTTGTGTCTCGGAGTGTGTCTAACACGTAGTAGGTGTCCACTAAATGTTTTGTTGATGAATGGATACATTTTATAGTTATATGTGGGGACAGCTAAATATTTATTTATTTTATAAAGATTTTATTTATTTATTTATATTTTTAGGGAGGGGAAGGGAGGGAAAAAAAGACAGAGAGAAGCATTGATGTGCGAGAGAAATTGATTGCCTTTGCATGACCTGGCCCGCAACCTAGCCCGGGTGGGGAATCGAACTGCGACCTTTTGGTTCACTGGCTGGTGCTCGATCCACCGAGGCACGCTGGCCAGGGCCAGATAAAAAAATTTTAAAAGATGGTTGCATTGAATCAAACAACCCATCATGAATGCACTAACATTTCTCCCAGTTTTTTGCTGTCAGCACCGCCTATGTTGCAGTGCCCAGTATAGGAAAGTGGGCCCATTGGTCCACATGCATTGAGGAGAAGTGTTGTAGACTCAGGAATTCTGAAAGAAAATCAGATTTACTATGACAGTGAATATCTGTTAAGATGTTTACAATTAAATGATGACATGTGAGAAGCTTTGAGGCCTTGCCTACTTGACACCTTCCTAGTACACAGCAAAAGCGTGATGATTCCTTCTCCCTGTCATCGCGGTGCATTCCCAGGAGCCAGCTGGTGCATGCTGCTCGGAGCCAACTGCGTGCATTTCTTCCCAACTCCATGTTCAGTGAGCTACATTTTGGTCGCTTGGGTTTTGAAGTGTTGGGAGTATGTACACCATGGAAATGTGCCACAATCAGGCTGCCTCTAGAGCAGGTTGTTAAGCATTTACCAGTATATCAGTGTTTGCTCTTCACCCCACCACCAGGGTTCTTCTAGTTGCTTTCTTCCTCACTGCTGTTAGAGCACAGTGAAGGCAGGAAAGTTTGGGAGTCAGACATCTGGATTGGGATATAGACTTCGTTATGCAGTAGCTCTGTGACCTTGAACAAAGTAAGTGTGCTAATACCCTGTTTTCTCCTTAGTAAAATGAGGTTGATGTAGGACCCTCCTCAAGGTTGTGAGGATGACATGAAATGATGTGCAGTGAGCATCTAATGTTGCCTATACATAGTAAATGTTCAATAAGTGGTATCCAGGTTTTTTTGCAAGTACTGATAGTCATTCATTCAAAAAATACATATGGAATGACTATTTGCAAAGCACTTTTGATTCTGCCTGTATGGTTTATTTTTATTTATTTTTTAAAGATCTGTGTATTTATTTTTAGAGGGGGGGGGAAGAGAGGGAGAGAGACATCGATGCGTGAGGGATGTTGCCTCTGGCCCCCAATCAGAGACCTGGCCTACAACCCAAACATGTGCCCTAACTGGGACTCAAACTGGTGGACCTTTGGGTTCACAGCCTGGTGCTCAATCCACTGAGCCGCATCAGCCAGAGCTGATTCTGCCTGTATGGTTTTAAATGTACAGATAAACAAGAATAAAACACCACCCCAAAATTCTGAGCTTTCAGATTACGTGTTTGGTGTCATGTGGACTGCACCTCTGAGCCCTTGACATGGTCCGGGTTTGCTGTGAATGGACAGATAGTCCCTGAGTCTGGTCCCTCATCTCCTGTTAGAACACCCGTGTCCCCCAACTGCCCACCCCCCTTGATATCCTTCTTACCCTTCTGTTTTCCCTTTTTCCACAAACAGGCAAACAATTTTTCTGGCACGTGGCAGATTATTCTAGACCTGTCCTTATGCATGGCTCACCTGGTAGCGGCTTTTTTATACCCTGAGGTCTAGAATAGAAGGCTTGATTTTCCTGTGAGAATGAATTGTTCTAGCAAAAGTTCTGTCCAAGGACACTGAGCTGCCACTACCTTCTTCCCATTTCTGGTCCCAGCCCCCTCCCCTCGCACACTGGGCACCCTGTTGTGCTCAGAAGGCCGTCTTCCTCTGACGGCCTTCTCCGCCTCAACATTCCTTTAGTGGGAAAAATATTTATTTTGTCGGAAAAATGGTGATGTTAAGTTCTGAACCCTTCAGATTAGAATAATTAAGAATAGAGGCATTTATGGTAAGGGGGAATATTAACTTTTTTATACTCTTTAAATATATATAGTTACATATATGTATATATGTGTATGTATGTATATGTAAATATATATATGTTTTACATTGTGTAGCAGTTTATTTAATTATTCCTGTGTCCCTACCAGTATAGATATCCGGGGGAGGGCAGGGAATCTGTTCCCAAATCCAAGGCCAGCACCCATGTGGCCTCGGGGTGGGGGCAAGGGCTACTCTAGGGCTGTCTACCCTGCACCCAGAAATTCATGAAGCTTCTTGGCTCTCCCAGCCTGGATGGGCATTGGGAGTGACCGTGTCAGTAGCCGAGTGACTTGAGGGAGGTTTCTTTCCTGTCTGTGTCTCCATCTGTTCCTCTGTCATAGTACCAGGCCCAGTCAGAGAGCAGGGATATCTGACCTCAGCAGCCTCCTGGGCCAGCAAGGTACCCGCAGGGTTGGTTGCAGGGTGACAGGAAACTACCCCCACTGAGGGGCCCCGAGGTGCCAAGTGCCAAATTCTGGGTAGCTAAGGTGGGGGAGGGGAGTCCAGAGCAGCTTCAGACTCCAGGACGCCCCGTGGTCTGCCCACCACAGGGAGGGGTGGGGACAGTGCTGTGCCAGCTGAGGCTCATTTATGCCAGCAAGCAAAGGTCAGGATGTAGGGACCTGAGGTGGGTCCTGGGTCTGAGGCTTAAGGTGGGGAGGAGGTTCAACCCTGGGTTGGGGAGTGATTCAGAAATGGGGTGGGGGCCCAGGAGTGGGGGGTGGGGTGGTCAGGGCGTGATGGTGCCCAGCAGCAGCAGCAGCAGCAGCATAAGCAGCCCGGGGCACAGCTGGCTGGGGCTGTCAGGGTGCACGCAGTGTAGGGCTCCAGGCAGGTGGTGGAGGCCATGATGTGTGCCCCGAAGTTCTGCTCCTGCACAGCTTGTGCACCAGGTGCGCCTCCGGGGCAAGCACGAACACTGCCTGGTCCTCACCAGCATGGGTTTTGTAAGATGGGCCCGGTCACCTGCCGTTGGTACTTGGGGTTGCTGCCTTGGCTGTCGCTGACATTGGACTGGGAGCCCCTGCTGAGTGAGAAACCCAGGTCATTGCCCTAAAGGAGGGAGGTGTAGGCTTTGCCATTTGAGTCCTGTTCTGGAGCCAGCCAGAAAATGGAGCTGTCTTGCAGTGGGTAGCCACCAAAAGTAAAGATGTGAGTAGTCAGTAGTGACCAGGCTCAGCGTGCCCTTTTCACTTGTGAGCCGGCTGGCCATCCCTGTCAAAGGCATCGTTGAAACTGGCAGTCGCAGTCAGCGTCAGGTAAGCTCTGCCCTCAGGATGGCCATGGGCGATGAGGACCCCCTCATGAAGAGGTAGAAGCCTTGGGAGTTCCTGCCCAGCAGGTACAAGGCCACCTCTGTCATCTCCATCAGGGTTGGGTCCTGCTCAGGGCCTCAGTGGGTCTCATACTTCATGTCCTCTGGGTTAGAGAGGCCCGGGAGGTGTGTTACAGAGGGGTCCTGGGACACCCGAATGAGTGCCATTCAGTTCCACACACCAGCACCCTAGGGCTTGGCCTGCCACTTCTGAACCAGGCTCTGCCTGTCCATCCTGACTGCACTCTGTCTGGCATCACCAGGGCACTCTGGGTCTAGGGTTCCCTTGGGAAGCACGTACTTGCGGCCTCTGCCCAGGATCATGTCGATGTGCATGTTGGAGATGTCCTGACAGCCCTTCTTCAGTGACGGGACAGGCATATCGGCATCAGCCCCAGTTTCCGTTCACCGTTCACCGTAGGGGCCCACTGGGAAGACATGCTGCACTCTCATGGTGGTCACCACGCCCACTGACTTCCCTGCCTTCTTGGCCCAGTTCATCACAGAGGTGACCTGTTACCATGTGTTGTGTTGCCCTGGTTAAATCAGGCGGCTGCATTCACACCAATGGTCTGGTAGCTGGTCTTGACCCCACACAGGTAGGCTGTGGCCATGCCTGTGCTGTCTGGCACTTGTCTGTCCACATTGTATGTGTTGGCCAGAGCCATGTATGGGAATTGGTCCATGGTTGGCTGGTGGGGGAATGGGGGGCGGGTCTCAGGTCCCAGTTTGCCATTCATCTGTCCCTTTAGGATCTAAGCTGCTGTCATGGTGGACACCTCCATCCCATCCCTCAAGAAGATAATGAGGTTCTTGGCAGCCACCTGGGTGGGCTGTAGCTTCTTGGTGGTGTCCAGGGTCTAGGCGGTCTGGCGGGTCCAGTAGGCCAGGTCTTCCTCCTCACCTGGGATGATGCCCAGGAAGAGCCACTGCAGCAGCAGCAGCAGCCGCAGGCCCCGCAGGCTCATTGCATGCCTGTGGGATGGTGGAAAGGTGCTGGAGTTGGGACTCCAGAGGGGCTGGGACCTGGTGAGACTGGAACTTGGGCAAGGCTGAGACGCCAGAGTACCAGCCGCAGCGCAAGCTCTGCTCTCCAAATGCTGTGTTTCTGAAGGCTTCTGCTCTCCGGGCACACAGGCGTCTTGTAGAATTCTTCAGACACTTCGAAGTGCATCTTCTCACTGTGATCTGTCTTTCAATACTTCAATTTCAGGGCTGTTTTAAAACATGGAAACACTCAAGATGGGTACGAGTTGTTTCATGTTGAAAGGTCTTTTGCCATCAGTTTTTAGCTGTGACTTCCTGTGGGCAGCTTGAAAATGTAAAAATTTAAACCTTGGCATTGATCAGTAGCAGACAGAACCTGTCAAACACTACTTTCCAGCTCATTTAATGATTGAATTGGTAGACTACACCTGAAAAATGTTGTACAGAAATGATTTTGTTTTGTTAAAATAATTTATCACAATTAATGTATTCCCTTAACACACTATTGTTTCCATAAAGTATTGATATGTATCAATAATATAGTTCAACTTTTTTTTTTAAGATTTTATTTATTTATTTTTAGAGAGGGAAGGGAGGGAGAAAGAGAGAGAGAGAGAAATATCAATGTGTGGTTGTTGGGGGCCGTGGCCCACAACCCAGGCATGTGCCCTGACTGGGAATCGAACCTGTGATGCTTTGGTTCGCAGCCTGCACTCAATCCACTGAGCTACGCCAGCCAGGGCTTAGTTCAACTTTTTATGATTACATTTTCAGCACTGTAAACTTGTGCACAAATCAGATTATTTAAAAAACTTAATGTGTTTATATATATTTAATATCCCAATTATAGATTTTTCAAATGTGACTTTAGACCATTTCTCCCAAAACTATCACACTCAGTTCTTCACCAGGAATGGACACACATCAGTCAAGTTTATTGAGCTAGACCATTTCAGAAACACCACTGCCATTCACTTTAAGGATTTCCTAGCTTTTTCCAATTTAAAAAAATGATAGAAAAAAAAGAATTTTAGATTTTTTCAGAGCCAAAATGAAAACATTTTAGAACAAAATTAGGCCAAATCTTTGAAAGTCAAAGTGACTAAACACCCAGAAGAGACACGTTATAAAACCTACCAATGACATGCCTGCTCACAGGTCAGAGCTGAATTCCTCTTTAGTAATTCAGGTGTTTCTTCTCTTTCTCAGTGATACAGGAACGACACCTCCAGAGAGTGGCATTTTTGGATTTATGATAAACTTCTCTGCATTTCTTGGTAAGTACACGATTATTATTAAATAAAAAACTCACAATCTTGAAGGGAAATATGTTTTTTACAGTGTATGTATGATTTTTATCATTATCTTTTTTAATAGACTATTTTTTAGAACAGTTTTAGGCTCGCAGCAAAATGAATTCGAAGGTAGAGACGCCCATATGGCCCTGCCCCTACCGCAGCCTCCCCCGTCACCAGCATCCCCCACCAGAGTGGTCCATTTGTGGATGAACCTGTGCTGATGCACCAGAATCACCCAAAGTCCATAGTTTACATCAGGGTTCATTCTTGGTGTGTATCATTTTTAAAAAGTACAGCTTATACAACCAGAATTTTGCTCTACCTTGAGAAACTAATATGAACTGAAATCTGAAGTTATATATGCCCTCATAGAACTCCTTTTCAATTCACCTGGCAATTTACCACAAGATTATCAAGTGGATTTTAAATGTAATTTGATTTTTTAAATTGTGGGTTTTATCCAACATATTTGTGTAAGCCAAAGACACCCAATGTATAAGCTACTGTTTCTCAGACTGTCTTCTGAAAGCAACTAACATGAAAATCACTGGGGTGCTGGTGAAAATGCAGGTTCCAGGGCCACACCACAGATCTTCTCAATCAGAACCTCTGGGAGTGTGGCCCAAGCATATGCGCTGTGAACCAGCAGTGTAGGGGACTTGGATACTCACTATGTTGTCTTACCTCTTAGGGAGAGGGGAAAGGGGAGGTAGGGAAATTTGTCTCCAACTCAGGCATGATGTTTCTTTTCAATTCCTCAAGTGCCCCTGAGATGCAGATGACAGGACACATCCACAGATGTGAGATAGGGGGTTCTTTCTCTTTGCCCTTTCATGAACCCTTACCCCACAGTAAATTAAGTGTTTGCCAAGGGCCTATTATGTAACCAGCACTTCTGGTCCCTCTCTGTTGGTATAGGTGGGAAGGGACAGAAGTACTGGAAGCTTTACTTAGTGACTTGGCACCTTCGGAATTTTTTCATCCTATTTGGTAAAGAGAAAGTTTTACCCCACCACCCATTTGTGGTTTTCTCCCAAGGCTGTGGGTGAGCGAGGGGAAGTAGAAATAGTCCATCAATCCGAGTGCCCTCTCACACTGTCCTTGCCCAGCATCCAGATTTAGAAAGATCATTTTGTTACCTGAAAGTGATAAATAGATTTTTGCTCCTAGGCAAGGTAGAACCCAATGTGAGTATCTTTGTTTAAAAATCTGTGACATGTGATTAGCTTTTAACCTGCTTTTTAAAATCCAGCCCAAATATTATGGCCATCACACTATTTCAATACATAGAAATCTACTTTATCCTTTTAACACATGCATGTTATCAATTTCATGGGTGTATTACATTTCATTTAATCAGCCCCCTGTTGTTAAACATTTAGGCTATTTCTGATTTTGGAATTTGCAATGCTAAAGTGAATATCCTTTTAAACATATCTTTGCATATGTGTGTGAGTTTCTCTATAAGGTAAATTCACATTTGTGTGAAAAGGATAACAGCTAAAAAGGTGTGTGTGAGTGTGTGTACCCATCACACTGGGGAGGGAGCAAGATGGGGTGAGGAAGGACGGGGTGGGTGAGTGGGAAGACTACTGCAATTAGGAAATTGAAGGCATGCACTTTAAGAAAAAGCAATACGAAGCCATTCCTGTATTTTTCACTCTAAGCAGTCAAATAATAAAAATTCACTACTGTACCTTTCTTTTTCAGGTGCAGCCACGATGTACACAAGATACAAAATAGTGGAAAAGCAGAATCAGACCAGCTATTTCAGCACTCCTGTTTTTAACTTGGTGTCCTTAGTTCTGGGACTGGTGGGATGTATCGGAATGGGCATTGTCGCCAATTTTCAGGTATGACCTGAAATTATTTTTGTTTTTTGGGGTGCTGGAGTTTGTGTGTCTGGAGGAGAGAGGCAAGAACACAGGAGCCATGCCTGTGCCAGTGTAGCTGTCAAACAGTTGATGGGTTTATAAAAATTGGGGTAAATTGCTTTTTAGAAACAAATACCATTTGAAAGTCAGTCCTGCCTGGTACTTGGGAATGGTGGGGTGCTCATGTGTGTGAGCATGCATAATTGTGACAGAGAGTGTGCTTTGAATGATGCTATGGGCTTTGCACCACTCCGTGTTCTTATCGACGTGGTTGATGTGTTGGGAGAGCTACTTTGGCCACTGTAATGATTTCACTAAGAGTGTGAGGTATCTGTGTATGAGTGTGTGTGTGTGTGTGTGTACTGATTCTATGGTTTAACCTCTGGTGTTCAATTCAAACAGCGGCACCTCCTCTCTTCCTCTTGCGGATGAGGATATAGGCCCATGGAGGTGAAATAATTTGCTCAGGGTGCCTCAGCTAATTAGTTGCTGAGCCAAAATGTGGCCCCCCCGGGAGCTGACTATCTTACATGATGACGACTTCGGAGTCTGCTCAATAGAGACTTACTGTGTCAAGTGTTTGAAAAAAACCCTACTTGTTTTATTCTAGTTTGTGGATTCCTGTTATCCTGAAGTCTCTTTTCAGAAAGCAAGGCATCTATTTATCTATGGAGATAAATAGATGTTTAATATTTAATATTAAAAATGTTTAATATTTAAAAAATGTTTAATATTAAAAAAAAACATTTGTTGTGGGAATTGCCAGGGTTGGCTGAGATAACGTACTGTGACCTGTGGTCTGCCCTTGGTGGCTGTCATGGTCCCCCAGGTTCATCATTATACGCTAACACTGGAGCGGTCCTGCTCTCTCCATCACTGTTGTGTCCTGCAGCAGCAGAAAGGAAGTTACTCAGGATGACTTCTTGTGCGGCCCAGGGGGTACGCCTTTAACTTTTCTCCCACCAGAAGTGGGCTGATCTTCTGTGCTGCTTATTTTTACAAAACCATGTCAGCCTTCACTGGTAGCCCACTACTGATGTACATGTCCTCACACTGACGCACGCAGCAGCCTGGGGTGGGGGGTGGTGCTACGCCCCAGGATTGATCTGTGAGGATAATAAATAACCACAGACCCCTACCTGCACCATCCGCTTTGCATTCATTTGCTAATGTCTGTTCCTCCAGGAAGATGGACCAGTGTCCCAGAGTCCTCTGTCTGATCTGCCCCATGTGGGGCCTCATAGAACCACCTTTTCGGCACTGCTCATAGGGATGCCATCTGTTATGGGAGGGGGAGGGGACGTTATAATCAAGTGCTCTGGGAAACTCCGTGCCGTCCTGAGGGCTGCGGGGAAGGCACCCTTCCTTGGGTTACACGGTGTCTTCAGGACAGCCTGTGGGCTGGGACATCCTGTCAGTCCTCAGGGCCAATTAGTGTCCATTTGTGGGTGTTACCAACCTGTAATTATTAGTGACCTTGTTCACATGGGGAGCTAGAAAGGTAAGAGCCAAACCTGTAGCCTCCCTGAAACAGGTGTAGAGGGCTTCGTGGAAGGCATTTTGTGAACTAAATTTGCTTCTGGCCCCATTTCACTTTCCTACCCTTGGGCTGTTTTTACAAAGAAAGAAAAGAAACAGTTTAATGTTGAATTGGCCAATACTGAGACAGGGAGCTTATGCTCTAAACAAACGAACTCCCCGATGGCGTGTAGTTAAGATTATGTAAGGTAAAACCACAAGCCAGCCTGGGTTAAGGGTTTGGGTTGTGCTGAGAGCTGATTGGAGGTGAGGTAAGGTCATGAATCATTTCTTCAGGTCTTGAGGACAGTTCTGAGGTCTATTCTAGGGTCCTTCTGTCTGGTCCCATGGGAAAGGAGCCAATGGGTCTTTCCACCTTAGGTCTCGGGAACTGAAACATAACTTGGGTCAAGATGTTATCTTTCGCCAGCCAGAGGTCTGTGCTGTGTGAGTATTAGGTCTGGCTGCTGTCTTCTGCTGCCTCTGGCATTGCAGGCTATCGGGGAAAGGCTAGGTCTCCACGGTATAGAGCAGCAATTTTCAACCTTTTGCATCTCATGGCATACAGAAACTAATTATTAAAATTCTGCAGCACACCCAAAAATCTATTTTTTTGCCAATCTGACAAAAAAATAGATGTAATTTTGACTCATTCACATGGGAAGGCTTTCATTGTATTAACTCTTGTCATTTTTTTATTGGACAATATAAGGAAAAAGAGGTCAGTGCTCCTGAGTAGAGTCAGGTACTGCATATTTTAAAAATCCTTATGGCGTACCTGTGCCGCACAGCTGTTGCAAATAGCTGATGTAGAGAGAGAGGGGGGAGGAGGAAAGAGAGAGAGCTCACTCTCCTACTTACATGGTGACATCAGATACACCGTGTTGCAATGCATGGTTGCATGTGACATTTGCCACAGAACAGAGACTCTGTGACATTTCCTCATGTTTTACGCCTGTATGCATTTGTTTTTCATAGCATGTATTAGAAATTTTCTATGTGACAAACTTATGAAAGCATTCAGTGCTTTAACTCATATAATTCTAATAACAACCTTAGAAGACAGTAGTATAATTTTTCTCATTCTCAATGGCCATGTGGAAGCCCAGAGAAGTTAATGCTTACCCAAGATCATGTGAGCAGTGAAGGCAGAAGTGGCCCTTGCAGCGAAGCAGTCTGTCCGGAGCCGGTAGGGAAGAGTCAGACTCAATGCTACAATGGAGAAATCTCAGGGAGGAAGAAACTCGCCACAACCCAGAGTTCTAGCATCAGAAAGCGTGCACACGCGTGCGTGCATGCACGCACGCACACACACACGAGTGGAGAGACCTGGAGTGATATCATTTGTCTAGTAGAGTGTGGATATGAATTGTTCAGTAGGGGATAGCACTCAGTATCCGATGTCCTAATCACTTTCTTCTCCAAATCACTCAATTTCATGACACACCTGTCAATTTTTAAGCCACAAAGAGCAGACTTTCAGAAGGAAACTTGGATGGTTAGATGATTGAACTCTTGGTTCTCTTTGAGGTTTCCATGACGTGATTACATTTTCACAAAAAACAGAAATAGTGTCAGTAACTTTCCTGAGAGCGAAGTGTTTGCCTTGTCATTGTTCCCATAAATAGCTTTACAACTTCCTTGTTTGATATCCTGTAATTCATTTCAGCGTGCTATGAGCAGACCTACTTGAGCTGTTACCTTGAGAAGAGTTAGAGATCTGCGGGTGAGAGACAGCATCGACTCTGGGGGTTTTCCTGAGTAGGAAGTAAATTGTGTTCATCAGAAGGTCACGGATAGCTCCCTTTCCTGAGCTGGTGGGTGGGATGGCTACTCTTCGGTACGTCCTCACCAATTTCTGTCCATGCTGTAATTTTCCTCAAGAAGTTTCCATTTTTGAAAAGTCAAGGTTTCCAAAGCTTAACACTCTATTTTTACTCTTTTCAATGAACAAAAGCATTTTGAAAAGGTGATTCAAAACGGACACCAAGTATTCACCTTATCTTCTGTCCAAGATTCGCGTCTCATCTCAGAATCACCTGCTTTCAAAAGGCATCTTTGATGACAGTATGCCCTCTACAGTAAAAAGGCACATTGCAAATACAACTCCCGTTCAGTCAAAGGCCTTGAAAAGAATTTTTTTTCCTCACCTGAGACATTTTTTCATTGCTCGTAGAGAGGAAGGAAGTGTGAGAGACAGAGAGCAAGAGAGAGAAGCATCAATCAGTTGCCTTCCATGTGTGCCTGAAACAGGCATCTTTGTGCCCAGACCGGGGATTGAACCCGCAACTTAGGTATGTGCCCTAACTGGGAGTTGAACCCCAACCTTTCAGTTATGGGACAACACTCCAACCAGCTGAGCCACACCAGCAGGGCTCTAGGACCTTTTGGTCTGATACTGGCTGTGTTAATGTGGGGGCCTGCCAGTTTGCCGATTAATTTTCTAAAGGATGTGTTGACTTGGGCTGGGTTGAAGAAGCAAATTCCCTGACAGTGCTGGGAGGAAAAAATAGCATGTAAATTCGGAATGTTGACTTACTTAGCATGAAAAAAATGGAGAGTGGAAAGAACTGGGATTCTCAGACGAGTATGCTTGAAAATGACTCAGCGGTTTATGCCTTGCTTTTTGTTTATCTTCCCTTGACCAAATGTGCCTCACATTCAAGGGGTAGAAAGGATTTGTTTTCTTAATTTTTTTTACTGTTTTTTTAAACATTTTTTTATGTTTGTAATTTTTTTAGTGCTGTTCAATTACAGTTGTCCCCTTCCCCCCCGCCCATTGCCTCTGCCCTATCCGCTCCCCCCTCCCACATTAAATCCTACCTGCCCCCCCGAAAATTGTCCTTGTTATACATGTTCCTTGACTTGACTCTTCCTCTTATTTCCCCTGTTATCCCCTCCCCCGCCCCTCTGGTCACTATCCGCTTGTTCTTTATTTCCATGTCTCTGGTTCTGTTTTGCTCGCTTGTTTGTTTTGTTGATTAGGTTCTACTTATAGGTGACATCATATGGTATTTGTCTTTCACCACCTGACTGGTTTCACTTAGCATAATGCTCTCTAGTTCCATCCATGATGTTGCGAAGGGTAAGGAGTTCCTCCTTTCTTTCTGCTGCATAGTGTTCCATTGTGTAAAAGCACTAGTTTTTTGATCCACTCATTTACTGATGGGCATTTAGGCTGTTTCCAGCATTTGGCTATTGTAAATAATGCTGCTATGAATATTGGGGTGCATAGGTTCTTTTGAATTGGTGTTTCAGGATTCTTAGCAGTGGAATCGCTGGGTTAGAAGGCAGTCCTATTTTTAGTTTTTTTTTAGGAAATCCCATACTGTTTTCCATAGAAGCCACACCAGTCTGCATTCCCACCAGCAGTGCACTAGGGTTCCCTTTTCCACGTCCTCACCAACACTTGTTGTTTGTTGATTTGTTTATGACGGCCATTCTGACCAGTGTGAAGTGGTATCTCACTGTGGTTTTAATTTGCGTCTCTCTGATGGCTAGTGATGTTGAGTATCCTTTCATATGCCTATGGGTCCTCCTTGGAGAATTGTTTGTTCAGGTCCTTTGCCCATTTTTTAATTGGATTGTTTGTCTTCCTGGTGTGGCATCATGTGAGTTCTTTATATATTTTTGAGATCAAACCCTTGTCCAAGGTATCATTGGCAAATATATTTTCCCATATGATTGGTTCCCTTTTCATTTTGCTGATAGTTTCTTTAGCTGTGCAGAAGCTTTTTAACATGATGTAGTCTCATTTGTTTATTCTTTCTTTTATATCCTTTGCTTTAGGGGACATATGGGTAAAAATATTGCTGGATGGGATATCTGAAATTTTCCTGCCTATGTTCTCCTGTAGGACTCTCATGGTGTCACAACTTATAGTTAAGTCTTTTATCCATCTTGAGTTTATTTTTGTGTATGGTGCAAATTGGTGGTCAAATTTCATTTTTTTGCATAAACCTGTCTAGATCTCTCAACACCATTTATTGAAGAGGCTGTTTTTACTCTATTTTATGCTTCTGTCCTCTTTGTTGTATATTAATTGACCATAGAGATATAGGCTTGTTTCTGGGCTTTCTATTCTAGTTTCATTGGTCTATGTGTTTATTCTTACGCCAGAACAAGATTGTTTTGATTACAGTAGCCTTGTAGTATAGTTTGATATCAGGTATTGTGATCCCTCCTACTTTGTTCTTCTTTCTCAAAATTGATGAAGCTATTCTAAGTCGTTTATGGTTCCATATAAATTTTTGAAATGTTTGTTCTATGTCTGTGAAATATGTCATTGGTATTTTAATGGAGATTGCATTGAATCTAAAAATTGCTTTGGGTAGTATGAATATTTTAATGATGTTAATTCTTCCAATCCATGAATACATTATACTCTTCCACTTATTTGTGTCTTCCTTAATTTTCTTTCTTCAGTGTTCTGTAGTTTTCTGAGTACAGGTCTTTTATCTCCTTGGTTAGGTTTTTTACTTTTTTTAAAAAAAGTAACATTGTATTAGTCCAAGGTGTGTAACAGTGGTTTCACATATGTATGTATTGTGAAATGATCAACGCGGTAAATTTAGTTATATAAATCATCTCCCACATTTGCAGTTTTTTTTCTTGTGATGAGCACTTTTAAATTGTCTCAAAATAAAAGAAAAAAGATTTACTCTCTTGGCAACTTTCAAAAATGTACTTTTATTCAATATAGTCAGCATGCTGTACATTATAGATAACTGAAAAGTTTTACCCTTTAACAAAAAGTTTTCACTTTTTGGCCTTTACCCATCTTCCCCACCCTTCCACTCCCCACCTCTGGCAACCGCCAGTCTGTTTTCTGTATCTGTGAGTTCAGTGTTCTTTTAAAGATTTTGCTTGTAAGTGAGATCATACAGCATTTGTCTTCCTCTCTCTGCCTTATTTCACTTAGTATAATGCCCTCAGATCCATCTGTGTGGTTGTAAATGGCAAGATTTTTCTCTTCTATGGCTGAGTAATATTCTGTGGTAGACTGTGTGTGTGTCTATATGATGGACACTTAGGTTGTCTCCATGTCTTGCCTGTTAAGATAGTGCTGCAATGATCATGGGGGGGCAGATATGTTTTTGAGATAATGATTTCATTTCCTTTTGATTATTATTATTTTTTAATTGTGGTAAAATACCTGTAACATCAAATTTACCATCTTAACCATTTTTAAGTGTACAGTTCAATACAGTTAAAAATATTCCTTAATTCTTCAAGTACTTAAAGGTATACATTTTAAAAAGCATAGAATATATTTTATTTTTCATGTATAACTTCCCTAAATCTATATATACCCCATCTATATAGAACATACCTAACAAGTGAATAATTGATGTCCGGTTGTAAAATGTTTATGCACTTTTATTTGACTATAACACAAATCAAGTGGTGGATTTTTCCTTATATTTCTAGCTTTGATATCTGAAAAATAAAATTAAAAAAAAATCTCCCTTTCCCATTTGGAGCCAAAATTGATTCAGATTAGGCTATATCAAAATAGGGAATCAATATTTAACATGTTTTTTTGTGAACAGTCTGGGCAGAGAACATGGTAGGTCTGCCGAAACCTGGGTGGTCAAAGAGAAGTCAGAAAACAGGTGTGGACAGGGAGTTGGGGCCCAAACCAGGCTTTCTTGGACAATACTTTAACTTTCCCTTTTGAAAAACTCAAATTTTTAAGTTCAAGTAGAGACTCAGTCATTCAGTCTAAACATCATCGTTATTCTGGAAGGTGGGTGCCCATTGAACAGTTGCAAAGGGCCTAACGTGAGCCTGTTGGTGGGTCAGTTATGACCACACTTGGGGTCAACAGCCAATTTTCTGCCTAGACCGGATATAGGGCTGCCTTCCTATTGAAATGGCTGGGTGGCGGGGCAGGACTTGATTTGAAGTTGTCGTTGCATTGCAGTGTTTTTTACTTAGATCTGTGTGTTCATTTGGGGTGGTTTGGGAGGGACAAAGAGATTATTGAGGAGCTGGGAGCCTAAAAACCCCAAGCCACCCTTGGCCCCTTTATGTACTTTTGTATGCACTTGATCAAATAACTTGTACTGCAGACCTGCACGGCAGACATCATTATGCTCATTGTACAGATCAGAAATTGAGGTTTTAAACTAAGGACACAGACCTCAGTGGTGGAGTCAAGATATTTTTTTTTATCCAGGTCAGCCAGACTCCAAAGCCCATTAAACATCATGCTGCTCCCTCTAAGGTAGATGTTACTCTGTCCTTGTCCCACATGCCCAGGTTTGCTGTGGGACATAAACATCGTCATGGGGGAAGGCTTTTCTCTTGATAATTGTGTAAAAGCTGCCACATTTTTGAAAGAGGGGGTGGGTACATCTGTGACAACAGATGGCTTAAAAGAGCCCGGAGTGCATGAGTGCTTGGGTGACGGTGTGGACAGGCTTACGTGGAGTAACGCACACGTGTGACTTTCTCTCTAGGAGTTAGCTGTCCCAGTGGTCCACGACGGCGGCGCCCTGTTGGCTTTTGTCTGCGGTGTGATGTACACGCTCCTGCAGTCCATCATCTCTTACAAGTCGTGTCCTCAGTGGAACAGCCTCTCCACGTGCCACGTTCGGATGGCCATCTCTGCCATTTCCTGTGCGGCTGTCATCCCCAGTATCCTTTCCACATTTGTCAGGGTCCTCACAAGCTTGACACCTTCCTCTACCCTGCCCCCAGCCAAAAAAAAAAGCATGAAAATAGCAAAGATTATCAGCCAAGTTTCCATATGCTTCAGAAGAACCACTGGGAGAAAAGTGTAAATCATTAAGAAAAATGTCTCAACAGGGTCAGATTAGATCAAAAGAATCTTCAGGGAAAAGAATGTTATGAAAGGAGATGGAAACAATGTCGGAAAACTTCAGTCTTTATTTACTTTCCTTCCAACAGGGTCAGCTTCACCAGCCATGGGAAAATATTTATTTTTCTTTGGAGTGCTTGGCTAAAGACACCAAATATTGGTATTGTACTTAAAGTAATAGCCCTGTGAAGTCCCAAGAGGCCAGACTCTCTCCCCTCTCCCTGCACGTAGGTGACTAGATGGCTTGACTTCCTCATCCACATTAAGAAGTTTCTAAAAGCTCTATATTATTTATTTCTAAGTCAATTAAAACACACGTAGCCTTTCCTTTTTATTACTGATTTCATTTTCAGAATTTCATTTTGTTTTCTAACTCAGCAATGTGAGAAGAAAATATAAATTTGTCAGACTTGTATGTTCATCAGAGGATTTAGAGGAAATGAAAGTTCTCTCTCTGTCTCTCTTGGGATTTAACACATAGTATAAAAAAGCTCTGGTCCGCAAGGGGTGGAAAATTCCCCATCTTTCGAAATACCATCTGCACTCATATCAGAGAAGGATGCAGGGTCATTAAAATGGGAATTGCTCTCATGTTACAGGAAAATGGGAGCCCTTCTAGTAGCCATTTTGTTAGTCTGGTTTGGATGAGGGTGTAAAGTGTGAGCTGGTGTGATAGCATCCCACGAGCTTCCGATACTGAGCTTGGCATTGCGCTTTTCAAATAGCAGCTATACAAAATGTAAAGTCTGTGTACAGTTTTGGGTTTGGTTTTGTTTCCATCTTAGGGAAGGAAGTTTTTAATTACAAACTTTCTAAGCACAGAGGAAATAAATCCTAGTGTTGAGGAATTTAACAACAAAATAATTACCCCGGTTCCTTATATGGTTCTTTCTGAGTTGTCTTGTCGTATTTGTGGGTTGATGGCATTCATGCCTTCTCTTCAAATGTATTTCCTTCAGACCTTTAGCTTGTTTTAGTTGTAAAATTCAGAGCAGAGGTGTTTGTCGTGTTAAAGGCAAAGTTTCTTGTGGTAGGAAACCTTTTCTCGCTTCCAACTCTGGAGACAGGTCTTTAAATGTTAAAATCAGAGAGAGTGTTAGTACAATAAGCATTTCAGGCCTCAGAGCTTCACATACTATGAGTTCCCATTTCTAGAGGGTTCTTATGAGCCTTGTCAAGGGGTCGCAGTCCTACACAGAAACAGGGTATGTCCCTGTATCACATTAATTCATTCATATGAAAACATCGTTTTCCTTAAACATTAGCATATGATTTATATTTACTTAGAAATACTTCAAATCATCTTGAAAACACTTGTGCTTCTCTTTATTGTAATATTTCTGTGTAATGGCCTCATTTAATGGCCGAAGAAATGGAGGCACATTAGAATTAGGCTTCTAAGCCCTTCCTGGTAAACTGTCTGTCTTGCACCAGTTCCAACAGCATTATCCTCACAAAATAACTAACAGCACAAAGTCCAGGTTCTTTGGCTTGAGACACAGGCTCTGAGCCCTGCAAGACTTGGCTGTGTCCTGTCCTCTGCTTTTACCCTCTGCCCTTCTCCTGGCTGAGTACTGCCTTCCACCTTTTCTTTCCAGCCAATAGAGTAGCCACAGACTATTGTGCACTTGAAACGTGGCTGGTCTGCATAGAGACATGCTGTGGTGTAAGATATCTCATTAATAATTCTTTATATTATTACATGTTGAAGTTATACCATTTTTGATCTTTTGTATTAAAGGAACTATATTATTTAAATGATTTTTTTTTTTTTAGTTTTCTTAAAATGTGGCTGTTAATGGTAAAATGGACCGGAATGTTACCAGCAATTGGATCCCAGTACAGCAGCTAGAACTTGAGTTCTAGCTAAGTAAGAATTCAGAGCCAAGACTCAAATACAAGCAAAAGTTTGTTTAGAAAGTCATGGAGGTAGAAGTGAGCTGTAGCAGAAGGGAGGCAGCTGGGCTGAGTGGGCTCAGCAAACAAGTTACAGAGTCAAAAGAAGTGTCCCTTGGAGCTTAGGAAAAAGAAAGACAGAGAGCTCACCTGGAGAACGAGAAGTGGAAAGGCGTGGTGCTCGGGAAGGAGAGAGGAAGGGACGGAGGGAGGAAGGTTAGAGGGGAGGAGAAAAAGAGAGAGAGAGAGCCGGATCCTTTGTTCTAAGAGATTTTATCCTCTCTCTAGAGGCCCCAGGGGAGGATTTCAATAGAATACCCCTCAGCTTTTCTAGATATGTCCTTTCGGGGTTGTGGTCTTTACTGATTGGTCAGTGCTAGGATAGGGGATCATTAGTCCTCACAGCTCGTCCTTGATGCCTCTGCTGGCCTTGCTGCTTCTCTGTGCCTGGAGCTGAAACACAACTGAGACCTAGATGTTATCTCTAGTTTGACCAAAATGCTGTCTCCGTGGTCAGCATATCCGAGGCTCTGCTTCCACGATCATTTGATGTGGGTCAGCATCTCATTGTCCTAAGGACATAATGCTTGAGGGAGTGGCCATGCAGGGGAGTCATATGAAGCTATTCACCAGCCCCCTTGTTCCTCCTCTGAGGGGGTCCTACCCTGCATGATGAGTGACATGTCAGGGGCAGCAAGGTCAGAGGGGGTCCGAATTGCATGACCAGTGATAGGGAAGGTCAGAGAGTCTAAACCACAAGACCAGCAATATGCTAGGGGAGGGAAGGTCACCCTGAGGGCGAGGTCCTTGTTTTCTCAGTTGCCAGGTGCCTGGTGCTTTCTGCCCTGGTGACCGTCTGTACCTGGCCTAATGTTTCTCCTCTGCTTATGTCTAACTGCCCACTACACAGCTACTATCATAGAAAAGTTAACTTTCCACAGGGGGCTGCATTGTATTTCTGACAGCTTTGCTCTAGAGGACTCCTCCAACGTCATAACTCAGATTAAGTTCTACTCCGTGAAGGCCCCCCCACCCGACACCCCAAACCCCATTCCACTCGGAATGAATACTTTTTCTTCTGCCACATCCCTGTGCCCTGTTCTTCCCTCTCACGTGGACAGTCCTGGGCTTCCTCCAGCAAGATTGTGATGTTTCTGTGAGCTGAGACCAAGTCTGTTTGGCCAGGGTTTCCCCTGCCTCTGCCTTTTCTTTTCCCCTTGTAATGTGGTCTCTGGTCCCCAGAACACGGAACTAAAAAGCAAATTAATGAAAGAATTAAGAGGCTTTAAAACTGTTAGAAACAGAAGCATGATCATAGAAGGACCAGAGAATCTGCTGCATGTGCTCCTTCCTTTATTCTGAAAAACTGAGAAGTGTTAAGCCTTGAAAAATATGGGGTTGCGGGGGCAGGGGGAGGAGGTGCTGACTCCAAATTCCCAGGAGGCTGTAAACTTGGCATTGATGCCACACTTAGAATTTCTAAATGTTTGTAAAACCTTTTTTAGAGCATCTCATTTCTTCCAAACTTTCTCTTTTGCCTTCAGTCGAAGTGGATGTCATTGCCTTTGTTCAGACAGTCCTGGCCACGGGGGCGACAGACTCAGGCCCTGGCATTGCTAGGCTGGCCCCAAGGTCAGATGTAGGACGTATCTCTTCGATTTGTAAAACCCTTTGGGCTTGGGAGGAAGGGCTCACCTTATACTCAGTTACTTAACAGGCATCCGTTTTTTAATTTCTGCAGCTTGTTTTTTGCATGCGAGCCACAGTACTTGATAATGCTTTGGTACTTTGAAATGTCAATTTTTCCTTAAAGCAATTGCTTGGAAGATAGTATTTTAGGAAAAAAGTATTTTTATTCTATATTTTTATCTAGGAAAAGCAGTATTTTGGGAGAAAGGTGCTCAAAAAGTACCCATCTTGGACTGCTGTGTCCATCATTTTGACCAAATTTGAACAAGAAGTGTAACTGGGACCAGCACCGAGAAACGTGCGGGGTTGAGCAAAATGTGGCCACAGATTAAAATTTCACTGTACATAACTGAAAAAGTACTTGCTAAGAAATAACTGTATTTCCACATTGTAGTTTAGCTGCTGTGATAATTGAATTTAAGGTTTGAGATTATAAGAAACTGATATAACTGGTTTTGATTGTAGGTTTTAATGTTGGTATTAACTTTTTTTATTATGTTTAAGTACACAACATAAAACTTACCACCTTAATCCTTTTTTAGTGTGTAGTTCAGTGGTTGTGCAGCCACGAGCACACCATTCCATAATTTATTCATCTTATAAAACAAAATCTATACTTACTAAACAGCAACTCCCTATGGTTCCCTCCCCCAGTGTCTGGAACCACTAATCTGCCTTTATGGTTTCGACTACTCTAAGTACCTCATGTAGATAGAATCACATAGTTCTTGTGTTTTCGTAACTGGCTTATTACACCTAGCATAATGTGCTCAAGATTCATCTCTGTTGTAGCATATTGCAGAATTTCCGCCCTTTTTAAGGCTGAATAATAGTCCACTGTATGCATGTGCACACCACATTTCGCTTATGCATTCATCTGTCAACAGGCACTTGGGTTGCTTCCAAGTTTTAGCTGTTGTGAATAATGCTGCTGTGAACACGGATATACAAATATCTGCTTAAAACGCTGCTTTCAATTATTTGGGGCATATACTCCAAGGTGGAATTGCTGGGTCACCTGGTGCTTCTGCTTTTAATTTGTTGAGGAACCTCTGTACTGTTCTCCATGGTGGCTGCCCTTTTACGTTCCCGCCAGCAGGGCACAAGGGTTCCATCCTCACCAACACCTTTTTCCTGTTTCTCAATAGTGGCCACCCTAATGGGTGCGAGGTGAAACATTGTAACACTGTAATCACCATTTTATTGGATGAGTAATGTAGTCTTCACGTCGAAGAAGTTACTTTCTTCCGTACTCTCCTTGACAAATTTCCCTTTTTCAGTGATTGTCTGTGCTTCCCTAATTTCCATAACCAAGCTGGAGTGGAATCCAAAAGAAAAGGTAAGGTTTAAGTCATTTTCAATATGATTGTCGAACCTGGTTACGTGAGGTTGTGGCTGGGTGAACTTCTTAGAAAGGATTACTCTCATTTCTTTGAACAAGTTACAAAATAGGAAGTAAAATGTGACATATAATTAACTTACTGTCCAATTATTTGCCAATTCATGTATCATAATTAGCTCTTGGGTTATCCTAAATGCCTCCTGGGATTAGTTTCGAAATTTTGAATTCCTTATTCTCTCTTAAACATTTCCTTTATGATTAGTAAAAGACAAGGGTGGGGGAGCAATGTGAATGGAGGTGTATGGGAGCCACGGGCAGCATGGACTTCGAACCAGAGACCAGCTTCTGTGTGAGTGGATAGCTCGTTTCAGGATGGCATGAGACAGAAATAGAGTCAGGGATACATTTTCGGGGAGTAGTTTGCTCAGGGCTTTAAGAGGTTGACAGATAAGCTCATGCTTGAGTTTGGTGACCAGAGTAAGCCTCTGAGGGCTTTTGAACAGGGAAGTAAATTGAAAGAATGTTAGTGCATGAATATTTGTTAGAAGCAACACCTGGGATTGCTCTGGCTGGTGTGGCTCAGTGGATTGAGGGCAGGCCTGTGAACCAAAAGGTTGCTGGTTCAATTCCCAGTCAGGGCACATGCCTGGGTTGCAGGCCAGGTCCCCAGTTGGGGGCATGAGAGAGGCAACCACACATTGATGTTTCTCTCCCTCTCCTTCTACCTGCCTTCCTCATCTCTCTAAAAATAAATAAATACAGAAGCAGCAGCACTGGCTGGGATGGATTGAAGAGGAGAGAGCCCAGAGTTAGGATGGTAGAGAAAGTAGTTCAGATTTCAAATCAAGATCAGCCTCGACTGATTGGAAGTAATGGGGAGAAAATGTTTGCCGAGCACTGGCAAATGACTAATAGGAGAATGAAAGGACATGATAAACAAAAGATGACGTTTTAGGTGAACCAAAGAATTTGTCCCCATGAATAAGGGAGAAATAAGTTCCCTAACAGGGATAAATTATTTCATGGAGGGGGAGGTGTGGATGGGTTAGATTTTAGAACTGTTGAATCTGGGGCTAGAGTAAGACGTCAAGGAGTAATGTCCAGTTAGACACATGGGGCTAGACCTCTGGCGGATTGAGAGCGATCAGAGCATGATCAGAGTGATCAGTGCGTGGTCATTTCCAGGCCATGCACCACAACACCTGGGACTGCCTGCCTGGGTTTGAGTGGACTCCTGCCGTGAGATCATTGTGGCAGTTCATCTAGATTCCATGCAGAGAATGTGTCGGAGAGAAGAGTTAGGGAGAGAACAAGAAGGAGTGTTATTTCTTTATTTTCTTAAGGAATGTTTTTTCAAGGGGCAGGTGGACTTAATGATGGTGTTCATAAAGTTGTTTCAGTAAGAAATGCAGGAGTTAAAAGCCAGTTGCAGGGAGTTAACGAAATGGTAAGGAGTGATTCATTCATTCAGCTGTCAATGAATGTTTGGAGGTGAGGAAGAGGAGACATAAGATGAGGGCTACAGGAGACAGTATGATCAGAGAAGGATTCTGACACGTGAGCCTACAGGAGACAGGGGAGAGACCAAAGATGTTGAGGAAGAGGATGATTCAGGCAGAAGTTCAAAGAAAGTGCTTCCTGGAAGTGAGACCGCACAGCAGAGCCGCCTCGGGTGTACTTTGCTTTTCCACCACTGTGGGGAGCCCTTTCCCCACAAATCAAACAAAAATCAGCTGCTGGGAAGGGTTCATCAAAGCGTGTCCTAGGCAATTAAAATCTTTTTTATTTTCCATTTCATTTTTAATCCTAAAGATCTGAAAAGTACCTGGTTTTCTATTACTTCATAAATTACCATGCCACTCTTGGATTACCTTCTGTTCCCAATATCAATAAATGCAAAGATAAACTTTTGCATTAATTCACTGAATGGAATAAGCATTTAGGTACTGCCTCAAACTACTGAGTGCTGCTTTAGAGCTTTCATGATGCAGCCCTGTGCATTGACTGACTTGGTAGGGAGGGCGAGAATTACATCATTGTCTCGATTTATGTAGCAAGGAGATTAGAGCTTTGCCTGCATTCACGCATGGGCAGTGGAGGACTCTGCACTTCTGGTTCAAGTGCACTTTCATTAATACCATGCTAAAGAAATTTCTGCCAGAATTTTATAAGCCACCTTCATTGTCCCTGGGATGATAAGGGGATGGGGCAGATCCCCTGGCGTTGTCACCAGAAGGAGGCAACTTCTGTTCTCTATCCCCTGCTCTAAGTAGGTCAGGTTCTCCCCAGCGAGACCTGAATAAGAGTGGATGGGTGGTGGCGTCCATGGTGGGAGTGACGAGAGGTGTCTCAGAGTTTGGTGTGCTTCAGTGAATCTTCGCAGATGAAACTGGGATCAAGGAGAACAACTGTCCCCGTGGAACTGACTTGCAGTCCAGCACATTTGTTTATTCACACTTGTGATCTGTAGCAGAGCAGAAAGCAAAGCAGGGGAAAAAACCCAAACAGGTCATCATTTGAAATTAGACCTGGCAGTCCACAGGCCTAATTTGGCAAGTGCATAATATCAAAACGCAGGTGTTAATTTTTGCTTAAATAGTATTTAAAAGTCGTTTCCAGCATTTAAAAATCAGGGGGACGCTCGCACGCGTGCATGCACACACACACACACATTTTGGTTTTACTTTTCAAAAAACAACAGTGGTATCATATTTTCCCACTTGGTAAAAATAGAATTGAGCTATAAACGTGAGCTCCCAATTTTGCTCTCTTTGCAACGACCAGTTTCGTGTATTTTTATGAATTTCCTGGCCTCCATAGGCAGCTGACTTTGGAACTCTGACTGAAGCCATTCTCATTCTGACATCCATTTGCTCCTTCCTGCCTCCAAGAAGATAGTCCGTGAACGTGTATAGATGTCTCGTAACATTTGCTTCGTAGCTATGTTTACATACAGTGTTAAGCAGAACTATTTGCTGAATTGACATTTTCTGTAGCAGTGGATAACACAGAACCCAGGGGTGACAGTTAGCCTATTTCCTCTAGATACATATGCTCAGTCTTTGGCAAAACTGCATGGTCCCTGAATGCCTTTCAACTTGGGGGTTCCCAGTCTCGGGAGAGCAAGTCCTGCTTTGTATGAAAGTTCTGTCTTCTGTTGGGTCCATATTTGCTTCCCAGTCCTACCTGTTTTGTGGTTCTTATTCTGCTTTTTGAAACTATATAGACAAGTATTTTTTTCTAAGATTTCATTTATTTATTTTTAGAGAGAGGGGAAGAGAGGGAGAAAGAGGAGAGAAACATCGATGTGAGAAAGAAAACATCGATCAGTTGCCTCTCCAGCACTCCCTGATCAATAATCAGTTGGGTAACTTTTCACTTTGCAGGGCGATGTCCCACCAACTGCGCCACACCGGTCAGGGCTATAGACAGGTCCTAAAGCCAGAGCGTGTGAAAGCTAGACAGTGCTTTTGGAATAATGGCATCCACGTTCTCATTGGGCAGGTGCCTTGCTTCCTGCTGTATTTCCTCAAGGGGTTGACTGATGCTCACCAGACAGCTTTTTCCTCTGGTCTGACCTTCTCATCATTATTTCAGTACAGCCACTAAGGTGAATCAATTGAGGCTGAATTCTTGTTCTTTCTGGTTGCCATTAGGATTATGCATATCACGTGGTGAGTGCGATCTGTGAGTGGACAGTGGCCTTCGGTTTTATTTTCTACTTCCTAACATTCATCCATGATTTCCAGGTAGGTATTTATCAGTTTAAAGGCTATATGTTGCTGACAATTAGAATTAGAAAAATCCATGGAAAATTTCTTGCATGAAAAAACAAGAGCCCAATTTTTCTTTCTTTTTACCATTATGTGCTTGAAAGAAATGTGTACTGTGCAACTTAGTTCATTCCCAAAGGTGAACAGATTAAACAGCTCCTCAGCCTGTGACATGTTCCTATGTCCTCTGCCATTTGATGCCTTAGAGCTATACATCCTGGTTATTTTCTTTTTGAGGAGGTCTCACTCACTAGTTTCAAATAATAGGAAATACGTCTTTTTAAAAAATAAACATTTACACAATGGAATACTGTGCAGCAGAGAGAAAGAAGGAGCTCCTACCCTTTGTACAAGCATGGATGGATCTGGAGAGCATTATGCTAAGTGAAATAAGCCAAGCGGTGAGGGACAAATACCATATGATCTCACTTTTAACCAGAACATAATCAACAAAAGAAAAAAGCAAGCAAAATATAACCAGAGACATTGAAATTTAAAACAATCCGACAATAACCAGAGGGGAGGGGGAAGGGGACAATGGGGGGAAAGGTTTTCAGGATCTACTATAAAGGACACACGGACAAAACCAAGGGGGAGGGTGGAAGCAAAGGAGGGAGGTGGGTTTGGCTGGGATGTGGGGGAGCGGTGGGGGGAAAATGCAGACAACTGTAATTGAACAACAATAAAATAATTTAAAAAATAATAATAAAAAATAAAAGTGTGTTGAAAAAAAATGTCCCCAAAGCCAAGAGAAGGTGGGACCTTATCAGATTTGGCCACAGGTAAAATCTTAAGTTTTGAAACAAGTGAATTGGGATTCACTCAAAAAAGGATATAGAAAGCCAAGACGGTTCTTGAGCCCTGACTAGAACTCAGCACAAACCATAGTGAGGTCCTGTCTTAGGCGTGGCACAGCTTTTGGGAGTTTCATAGCTGGTACTGGAATTGTTTCCCTTATTTTAAACCTTTCTTTTTCAACAGAGTGTCACCCTAAGGATTTCCACAGAAATCAGCGATGACATTTGAAGAGAGAAGAATTATATTTTAGTCATTGAAAGGCGCAGACGATTTCTAGAAGCGGCACGGGAGACGTGCAGGGCTTGAACGCAGCTGCCCTGTAGGGGGCATCTGCGGCACCTCCGGGACTTGAATTTTATTAAGAATTCCCAACAGTTGTACTAGTTCCAAAGGTATGTTTTCCTAGAGAATGTAGAGCACTTATGGCATTGTAGCAACGTTTTTACAATTTTCTAAACTGACACTTTTTCATATTCACACATTCGTTACACAAAAGATAAGATGTTAAGGAAAAATGGAGAGCTCTTATTTTTCTACAGATTCTGTTCTGTTGTTTCTTCGTGTGTGAGTCGTTTCTGGAGATACACTAAATGAGAAATTTATTAACAAGTGAAATCGGGATATTTTTAAAGTGCATTTTTAGAGAATGAACTGTATAATTTTATATCATGGGCATTTGTAAAATTCAATTTATAGCAACCATCAAGACTTAGTTAATAAATTAACACTAACTATGACAGTCTGATTTTTAGATGAATTAGGCAAAATGGTTCTACTGAAAAGCCTTAATATCACTATGCACATTAACTCTAAGTGAACATGGCAGACCTCAGTTTTGAACTTCTGTCCTGCTCACAGAGCTGGAGGTTTTTCCTTTGCTGCTGATTGGCAGCTTGTAGCAGGCATTCGTGGAAGGAGACTTTCACTTAATTACTAAACTTCTGCAAAGCCTGCCTGTGAAAACTCATTAAAAACACCATTTATAAAACCACCCTGTATTGTCAGTGGCATAAGTTGATACACGGTTAGGCTCAGAAGCTGGCACTCTCATCTTGAATTCATGTTTTGCTGGTAAACATGCTGAAAAAAGCATAGATCTCAGAGAGAGGAGAAAGGAGAGGCCGCCGAGGGCAGTTTATTTGCTGCTCCTTTAATGCCTGCGGCTGGATGTTTGCCCACCATATGGAACACGAGTCAGGCCCTTTGTTACCCAGCAAGACCTACACACTCCACCTTTTTTGCCCAAATCACGGATGACAAATGAAAAGCAAGTCCTTCTAGCAGAAGACGTATGCCTTGCGATGTTAATGCTTGCATTGAAAAATTAGACAAAGAACTCTCCTTCCTGGACCCTCCAGACACAAACCTGTGTCCAAACCTTGAGGGCTCATGCCAAGAGCAGAGCAGCCCACCTGGACAGCCTTGGAGGGACGCTGGGAGTGGTGAGCCCGTGATGGCTCCCCAGTAACTACTTGTTGAGTAAGTGAAGGGTGAGACTCAGCAGCTTTTAGCCACCTCTGCAGTGACAAACTGTGTGTCCCCCAAGTGCTCAGCCCAGGGAACCTGATAACCATCTCTGGGTCTGTTGTAACTTGTCATAATGCTGTGGATCCCCGTGGTCACACTGGAACTGAAACACTGGTCAAAGACATGTCAAGCGGTTGTTACTCTGAAGCGGAGGAGAATGCCACATCCTTTTACTGCGGGGACTGTAGTAGAATGCATTCCTGGTTGGCCTCACTTCGAACAGACTTGGTACCTGCCCTTCCCGTGATGCACTGCTGCTCTCGTTTCCACATCTCCCTGAGAGATGTGAGATTAGGGGCCCTTCGATGACAGAGTGTGCCTTCATCTTTGTAACTCCAGCATTTAACCGGGTGTCTCCTGGTACACAGGTGCTTAAGCAATACTCATCGGATGCAGGAATGAATGAGTGAACGAATAAAGGAATGACTTGGGCTGTTTGTAGTGCTGACTAGTGAGATTTATTTACTCTGATTTACTAGTTACGTGACACACCAGTATTTCTTGACTGTTTTGCTTTGTGTGCTATAAATGTTTTAGTTGTTTGAGCTTCGCCATTCTCTGACAACTCTCTTCAAGCTGGATAGGTACCACAGACATTGTTACATGGGCTAGACAAAGCGGGACGCCTGGCTTGGCAAACTGAGAAGGCCAGAATTCCCTCCAGAAGTCACATTCTGCTGATCCCATAACCTCTAAAGCTGGTCTGATTCACATTTGGGTCATTTCTGATTTCCGAGAACTTTTTCCTTGGAACTCATGGCTGAAAGAGTAAAATAAAATGAATTATTTCTTTATTTTGGTAATTTGTGTCTTTGTTAAATTATAATATGTCACCTGGATACAATGATGATGGGTATTTACCAGGGAAACAATTCTAGGCTCTATTAGATTTTGTGAAGGTATAGTTTAAACTTTACATTTTCTTAATTCATGTAGCTTTGTATGTGGGCACAGTAGTTCATCTGTGTAGAGATTCATTTTATTATTTTATTGTCTTTTATTTTTTAATTACAGTTCATATTCCATATTATTTTATGTTAGCTTCAGGTACACACCACAGTGGTTAGACAATTATATAATTTATGAAGCAATCCCCACTATCATTCTAGTACCCACCTGGCACCTTTGTAGAGATTCTTGAACATTAGTATGCACCAGTCAAGACTCTCATTGTTGAAATATAACTCAAATTAGTTAAAGGAGAGTGGGGCATCTATTCACTCAAGTAACAGAAGTCCAAGCATGGACCTGGCTCTAGGGATGGTTGGATTCATCACAAGTGCCGCCAGGACTCTATTTATTCTCCCACATCACCTTCGCTTTTCTCTCCGTTGGTGTCATTCTCAGGCAGGCTTTTCCCGGTCAGACTGAGATCCTAGGTGTATGACCTGTCCAGGGGAAAGGGAGAACTTCTCAGTAGTTCCAACAACAGCCAGTGAGTGGAAACTCATTGTTTGTGATTGGCTGGCTTGAGTCACATGCCCTTCCTGTAGCCCCAGAGGGTAGGATGCTCTGAGTAGTCAGACCTGGGTCACATGTCCGCTCTGGAGCAGGAGGGGTCAACACCGCCCAAACTACTAGGCTGCCGGTAGAGGAAAGTTGTTTCTCAGAAGAAAAGTTTGGGAAATGGATCTTGGAAAACACAAAGCAAGACTCAACTGTGTAATTAAAGCCTCCCCGTCCCACCCCCATGTATCAGAAAAGTCCACCTAATTTCTTTCAGTGTAAACCAAAGTATACTTGCTGATAACCTTTTTAGGTTACAAGAAAATGTCAGCCATGTAGGTAATAAGCATGCCTTCAGTTAACTTCAAAGCTATGTTTATACTTTTTCAAACCACTTGTGTTCTTATTTAACCTCTGTAGGGTTGGTCAGGCTCTGAATGATCACATGTGTCAGATGAGGAAGGCAAAGAGAAGTTCAGTGACCTGCAAGAGAGTCTACTGCCAGATGGCAACAGATTCCAGTTGGGGAATCGTTTTCCTGATTTCTAATCAAGGGGGTCATTTTTTTGTTTAACATTCACAGAGAGGATTTCACAGAAATTATGTTTCATAAACCAAATTAAGTACATCAGCGCTGTGCTGTGTTTGGGGTTCCTAACATGTGGCATTGTCCCAGGTTCCCATTTTTTAGTCAAGTGGAGACACACTGGTCTGGTGTCTGGGCTGGAGTGAGGAAGGAGGAGTGGGAGGGCGATAAGTGGTGTCCCATTCTCTCCCACCCCTCGATTCTGGCAACCAGCAAGCCCCGCTGTCTCCCCACACACACATTCTTGGTCTGACTCTGAGTGCCCCACATTCTCCGGGCCAGAGTGTGATGCATCTGTGTCTTGTTTGTTGCACAAGTGAGCAACCACAGCCTCAGGCCATGGAGGAGAAGCTTCTGGCTCCCCTGGGTCACCCCTAGCAGATTCATCTAAAATGAAAGGTGGCAGGATGCCAAGCTCGTATCGGAGGTGGGGTGGCAGTGACTTCCACAATTCAGTGCTTAGAAAATGCCGAAGAAGATACCAATGACATACAAATACAGTGAACTCTTGCTATCTGGACTCACTGTGATGGGGTGGAAAGAAAATTTCTAGAGAAGTGGGGACTCGACTGCTCCCATTTACCCTACTCTCGGAACCATTTGTTCTTATTTAACATTTTCAAATCAGTAATATTCACACCATTCAAAAAATCAAGACAATACAAAACAAGATCCTGTGAAAAACCTTTGTATTTTTCTCTACCCACAGTTTTTCAACTCACTCCTCTTCTTACAGATACCCACTTTTTATAAAAATATAAGCAGAGCCTGGCTGGTGTGGCTCAGTGCATTGAATACTGGCCTGCAAACTGAAAGGTCACCAGTTTGACTCCCAGTCAGGGCACAAGCCTGGGTTGCGGGCCAGGTCCCCAGTAAGGGGTGCGCAAGAGGCAACCACACATTGATGTTTCTGTCCCTCTCTTCCTCTCTCCCTTCCCTTCTCTAAAAATAAGTAAAACCTTTAAAAAATACAAGCAGAAACACATTTAGAAATGTTTTTCCTTTAACTTATACCCTTAAAGTGGCATATTGTCATTTTCAGCCTTTTTTTTGACTAAGCAAGATATCTTAGAGATGTTTCCCTGTCCATACATAGAGAGCATCCTCATTTCTTAGTTCTGTTTTGCAGAATTCCATCGCAAGACTGTGCCCGCATTTATTGATGCGTAAAAGCACAATGTTCTCAGAAAGATAAGGATGTGGAAGTGATGTGTAGCCTTTCAAAGAGATACCCCAACAAGAAAGCGGGTAGAAAAGGGACAAGATTTGAGAAGGTAGGGACAAAAGTATGAGATCACAATAAAAAGCCCAGAAGAGCTGGGCTTTTATTACAGAAATCTTTCCAACTATTTCACACTTTTTTCTAAACTGAGGATGCTGGCTGTAAGTTCGCTTTTCCTTGGTGACACTGCTTGATGAACAATCTTGTGGTTTCCAAACTTTTGCAATTACAAGTGGATGGATGACCTTGTACGTACATCATCGCACACGTGCAAGGAAATCTGTGGGAGACATTCCCATAAGTGGGAACGCTGGGACAAACGGGAACTGTATCTCTAATCTGACCACTGCTGTCTGTCACCTTTAGAATCTTTTTACTTGAGTACTTTTTATTGGAAAATCTTTCCAACTATTTCATGCTGTCTTCTAAACTGAGAATGCCAACTATATGTTCACTTTTCCTTGGTGACTCATTGATTCATCTGAGTCAATTGTGCTGTGGACGGTGTGGGACAGAGGCCAACTGACTTTGTCATTGTTCTAAAACACTCTCCCTCTCATTCTCTCTTTATTTAAACACCTGAGGCAGGGATGGCAAAACTGTCCACCCCTTTTCAGCAGACAGCAAAATGCTACTGTTTTCTATCTCCACCCTCTGGCTCCTTTTCATGGTCACGAGTGTCTCTAGCTCTCCTGGGCTTTTTATTATAATCTCATATTTTGGTTTTACCTTTTCTAATTTCGCCCCCTTTCTATGCACTTTCTCTTTTTGGGAGCTCTTTGAAGGGCTGGCACATCACTTACACATCCTTATCTTTCTGAGAACGTTGTGCTTTTACAGACATTGCCATTGACCAGAATATTCCGTTTTCTCGCAAATGCATCATTATAGAACACCTGGGGGAATCCACAGACCGTTCGGCCCTCCCTGACCTTGTAAGTGGGTGGTCTGTGCGGAATGACCCTGTGAGTGGGGGACACCAGCAGTGCAGGGTACACAGAGAAAAAGAGGAAACTGCAGCTTTCAGAAACTTAAAAAATTTAGAAATCATAGACTTTAATTTTGTTTAGATGAACCTTTTATGTAATTTTTTAAAATTAATAAATTCAACTCTTTAGAACAGTTTTAGATTCAGGGTAAAACTGAATGAAATCCTGACCGATGTGGTTCAGTTGGTTGGGCGTTACCCTGCAAAGCAAAAGGTCACCAGTTTGAATCCTGATCAGAGCACATGCCTGGGTTATAGGATTGGTCCCCTGTCAGGGCTTGTATGAGAGGCATGGATGTTTCTCTCATCGATGTTTCTCTCCCTCCCTCCCTTCTCTCTCTAAAAATAAATAAAATCTTTTTAAAAAACTGAGGGAAAAGAACAGAGTTCCCCCATATCCCCTGCCAGCCCACAGTTATAGCCTTTCCAAATACCCCCATCACCCACCTGAGTGGTTCCTTTGCTCTAATTGGTGAACCTACATTGATACATTGTCATCACTCACAGTCCATAGTTTTACATTATGAGGGTTCATTCTTGGTGTTGTACATTCTATAGGCTTGGACAAAAGTATAATGACATGTATCCACTATTGTGGTATCATACAGAGTAGTTTCATTGTCCTAAAAAAATCCTCTTATTACTTTGAAAAAGAAAATATTACTTGGAATTACCTATGGGGAAGCATCTTAAGTTTTTCAGTACCAGGTATTCAGGGACTTCGGCTTAACCACCAAGGACATTTGTCTACCTGCTTGCATTATTGTTCAGGTTCTGTTAACACTGAACATCTACCATACTGAAGGCACATTGTTATAGTTACTAAGGAAATTCAGGTGCAGCGAGGTGGTCACCAAGTACCAAGTGTTGGGACTAGGACTGAATCCAGAGCTGTGACTCCTACAGCCAGCCTTTTCCAAGAGGACAGTGGAATCAACAATCATTACATGATTATGAATTCATTTGCCAGCTTTTCTGGGGTCATAGAATACAAGGCACTGAGGAATGAAATGTCTAAGCTGGTAAGTTGAGAAAAATGGGTGAAATGTTTGGGTTGTTGCTTCAAAAGGGCAGGTCCTAGTTGAACTCTGTGCATCTAAGACTAGGCTCCAGAGGGTAGGTAGTGGGTATCAGGAGTGCAAGCGTTACAGAGAGAGACGGCTGTCTGCCACACCCAGGCTTTGGTGGGAGTTTGAGATTAGCTCTCCAGCACTCACACACAACTGAGGAGGAGCACTGAGAGCCCAAGGCTTCCACTGGGCACTGAGGCTGTGGGGTGGGGGCTTATAGCATGACTAAGGCAGCTGAGAGGTGTGCTTTCTTTGGACTCAACTCATAGTGTCCTTTGCTTCTGCTTGGTGCAGTGAGACAGACTCCAGGCTGTCCTCTGTTTGGAAGGAAAGATCTGCTCTCTGCTCCCCAAGGGGGACGTCAAAGTGGGGCTCAAAGGAAAGACGGCTTTGGCTGCTCCTTGGATGGGTAAGAGATGTCCTCAGGATTCACACCTGTAGACATCGGGGTCTGGCGTGACAGCTCTGCCAGGAGATGCAGTTATCTGAGCCTCCCACAGCAGCAGGAAGCAGAGAAGGCCTCAGGACTCTGAGTCCTGGGTTCCAGCCCTCCCATTCCTCAGGCTAAATTAGCACGACTGATAGGAATGCCCCGAAGACCCATTTCACCTTCTTGAACAAGCCTTTTGCTCAGGGTCAGCCCAGAGTAGCTAGTTCTGGGTACCACCCAAGACACATGATGTAAGGCGCGGAGTGATGTGTTTAGAGTTGGCCAGTGATTTGACAGCCGCTAATGTAACCTTTAACACGTGAGTTAAAATGAATACTGAGCTCAGTTCAGTCTGTCATTTCCTCTTAATACTTGAAAAGCCACAGTTGTGTTTGAAAGTTCCCTCAAAAGGCTCTAGCGGGTGAATTTATTCTTCCGCTTGACCGCACTCGGAACCCTTAAGCAAGAGCCACCTTGTAACTGAGACCGGGAAAATCCCGGGTCTCTCCAGCCAAGAGAAGAAGCAAAGGTATGTTCTGAGGCTTATTAAATAATTACCTCGTTGTTGACATGTGGTGGGGGGAGGGAAAATGCCGAGGTGCTGGCAAGTATGAAGAGAGATTAGTAAGAACTTGGGGTCATGTGGCTTATAAATGAGGCAGAACATTCCAGTGTTCCCTGACCTTTGGCTCAGGTCGAACCCGGAGATGTTCTTCTGACTCAGTTAAGCAAGCCTTGGCAGGTGTGCCATTATCCTGGCCGCCTAAATGGCTGTGGTCAACTGTGATCCAGTTAATCCTGAAGACACAAGCTGTTAGTTGTTGGAAGCAGACACACCAGTTGACTCGGAGGGGAGAAAACGGGGAGTGAGGAAACCCAGAATTAACTGGCCGTGTTGACTTTCAACCTGAAGTTGGTCTGATGGCAGCATAGGGCAGGTTTCCTAAGATGATAAATTATTCTAAGACTGATGCAGTTCAGAGCTTCGCAGGGGGTGGGTGGTGGTGGGGAAGATGTTCTCAATTCAGTGATACCACCTATTGGTGTTCCCCAAATGTCAGCCATGTGCGTGTCTTTGTTGGATTTTTTGTCACACTATGTACTGCAGTTTACTTAACACTTTTTAATGACTCAGAACTTAAATAGTTTTAAAGAAAAATCTTTTCTCCCACTGGCCCTCCTCCTGGACTGCTTAGCTTGTGGGATGGTGTTACCACGCACTGGGTCACCCAGGGCAGAGTCGTGAGAGTCCTGTCCTAGACTCCCTACCTCTATTGTGTGTTTTATAAACTTTATCTCCTGTGTGCAGGGTGAACAGATAATTATCATTCCAAACTGGGCATTTGGGGGAATGAAAGAGGCACTCTTCAGAAGTGTACCTGGAGTAAACTGAGTTTGGAGCAAATGGAGGTGTGTGGCCAGCCCATCTGTATGGTCTGGAAGCCTCTTTCTCTCCATTTCCACCATCACCATCTTCGGCCTTTGTAATTTGCACAGACTAGTGCAGTAGTTCACTATTGTTTTCCTTGATCTCAGTCCTTGTCCTTTCCAATACATCTTACACACTTCACATACATATTCCATACATCACCCTCTTCCTTAAAATCTTTCAGTGGCTCCCCATAGCTTCCTGATAAATTTTAGATTCCTTAGTGTGGCTTACAAGGCCTTTTATAGACCTGATTCCTTTTCATCTTCCAGCCTGTGAACTCATTCACACATTTAATCATTCATTCATTCAACACTTACTGAGAGCCACTCTGGGTTGACACAATGCTGAGCTCTGGAATATAACATTAATATGTGTTTCTGCCCTCAAGGTGGCTACAGTGGAGTGCAGGAACAGCCAAGGAAACTACAGGAGAAACGTCACGGTGAAGCACTGCACTCTGATCTCGCTACTCAAAATGTGGTCCAGGGACTGGTGGCATGAGCATCACCTGGGAGCTTGATAGAATCTAGAAGCCTAGGGCCCAGCCCCAGACTCACTAAATCTGAATCTGCATTTTCACAAGATGCCTAGGTGATAGGAGTGCGCATTAGTTTGCAAAGCCCTGGTCTCTGGGATCAGGCTAGTTGAAGCACTTAGTTCGGCTCCTCAGGGATGGTCATGCTTGGAGGGAGAATTGCAGGAGGAGAAGATGGAGTTTGCTAAATGAAAGGGAGGTGGGAGAAGGCACATGTAGTGAAGGGAGCTTCATGTGCTGTGGCACAGAGGCAAGAGACAATATGTGCTGTTTGGTGGGAATTACAAGTTTTTGGTATTTGGGGAACACAGGATGGGGAGTCAGGTGGGGGCCCCACCTAACACAGAGATACCCTTATACAAGGAAAACCTTTGATCAATTTCAGCACCTCCATTTCTTCCGTGAGCCCAGTCTGGAAACACAGTGAACAAATTACTTTTACGCATAGAGACAGACAGCAGGATAGTGGGCACCGGGAGCTGCAGGGAGCGGACAGTGGGGAATTGCTTCATGGGGACAGAGTTTCTGTTGGGAGTGATGAAAGGTTCTGGAAATGGATAGTGGTGATGGTTGCAATGTTGCAGTTGTACTTAATCCCACTGAATCAAACACTTTAAAATGGTGAAAGTGGTAATTATTATGTTATGTATGCTTTACCACAACTTAAAAAAAAAAAGAATGAGTGCTTTGGAGTCAAAGAAGACTTGATTTTCAAGTCCCTGCTTTGCCACTTCTTGCAGACCAGGGCTTTGCAAGCTAGTGTGCACACTTCAGTCACCCAGGCAAGCCAGGTAACTTCTTGGAAGCTCAGCGTCCTTATCTGTACAGTGGGAACAGTGGTGGCACCTGCCTCACAGAATTGTCACAAGGATTGACTGGAGCATGCTTGTAAAGGGCCTGGGAGATTGATGGGTTATTCCTATGCCCACAGGAGCCGGAAGAGCTTGACCTTAACACAAAGTCTGGCACAGCCATGGCCTCATGGCTATTATTACCTCGTCCACCTACGCGTTGACGGCGGCGGTGGTTTTCAACTCTGGCTGCACATTAGCATCACATGGAGAGCTTGTAAAACCCCACTTCCCAGAGCAATTAAGTCAACCTCATGAAATGGGGTAGAAGTGTCATAATTCTAGGTAATTCTGATGTGCAGCCAAGGCTGAGGAACTCGGTCCTATACTAGTGGTTCACAAATCTTAGTGAGAATCGGAATCACCTGGAGGGCTTGTTAGAACAATTCCTGGGTCCTCTCCGGAGTTCCAAGTTCAGTAGATAAAGAACAGCATTCCCCTGACCCTCGCCCCATTCCATCTTCTAGCTAGTGGCTCTTTCTTTCCTTTGCCATCTGCATTGTTCTACCCACTAACTCACCTCTTCCAGACCCACTGTTCTACTGCAGTATTTTTGGAAAATATTTGCCAACAGCTTTCTTCAGGCCAATGGTCTCAAAATTGTCCAGCCTATTCTGTCTTCAGACAGTTCACCATGTCTCAAAATTCTTCTCCTTTGAATTCAGGGCCTCTGCTCTTTGGGTTTTCCTCATTTCCCTTTTCTTCTCCCTCCTGCACTTGGAAGTGGGGGGATTGTCATGTGGGGGACTGACCATTCCTTTGGGCCCTATATTTGTCCCTTAAAAAAGAACACAGGAGTGAGATAGACGTGGTTTCATATCTTGTACTTGGGCAATTCAGTCAAGCTCTGAGTCTCATTTTCCTTACTGGTGAGTCACAGGTGGTGATAATAAGGCCCCTATGAATAATAATACATCCCTGACATGTAATACTCAACTATTAGCTACTATAGTGCTTTACCTTAACAGCAAGGTGGCATCTTGACCTTGAGGAGAGCTCCAGGAGTGGTGGGAATAACCCATGAGATGCAGGTGGCAGGACCAGGGACATCGAAAACACAGCACAGAGCAACAAAGCCAGGATTTAACAAGAGGCAAGGAAATGGTCTCAACCGAGGATTTTCTAGGAGGTCTGGGCAGACAGGGAGGACAGGGGGGTCTGACAAAGGAAACTGACCAAGAGATTCCTTATAACTGCATTAAAATGTGAGCCCAGAGGCTGGTCCGTTCACAGGGAGGATATTATTAACATACAGACTATGGAATGCCCCAGAGGAAACCCACTAGGGCTTCAACCCTATCAGTGTGAAATTTAGTCCCTTTGGCAAGAAACAAAGTGCTAAAGAACCTGCTACAATTTGCCCCATTTATGACAGTCGTGTGCAAAACACGACCACAAGTGCTACACAGAGCTCTTGTTACAAGATAAGGTCTCTGTGTGCAGTTCCCCTGTTTATTCAGCAGGATGGCTCACATGTTGAAATTCGAAACTCCTTGGGTGAAGAATCCCTCTGCAGGCTGTACCAGATGTTGCTTGTGTAGCTTCCCGAGCCCAGAAAGATGAGTTAATCCTTGAAGGAAATTATTCCGAACTTGCATCAAACTCAGAGGCTTTGATCCAACAGGCCGTGGCAATAAAAAACAAGGCTATGAGAAGAGCTGTGGGTGGTAGTCCTGTCTCCGAGAAGGGACAGGGACACTGGCCAACGGCTGCGTTCCAGAAGGCCTCCAGATGCACGGGGTCTGGAGCAGAGGGCCTCACTGAGTGCGATGTTGTGAAAACCCTGCACTTTAGACGCACGCAGCCATAAACAAGAACTTCCTCACCCTCTCAAGATCCTACAAAAATATTGCCCCCTCCAGGATGCTTCCCCTGAATGTTCCAGACCTCACAGAACCCACTACCTTCTAACCTTCTTTAACTTTCACCGTCCATAGCACAGTGCTTGCTGCTTGTTACATACGTATACACACAAACTCGCGTGCCTCATATGTTGTCTTTCTTTGGTTACGCGGTAAGTTCCTACAGTCCTAAACCAAGTATGTATATATTTACCTCTGAATGCATTACACTCTAAGAAGCGTCATGTGAGTCATCTTTTCATCCCTGAAATCTAGCCCAGTTCCTGGCACGTAGCAGACACTTGATAAGTGAGCGGGTGCTTGTGGAATGAGTGAACTCATTGGCTGACGTCTGAAGTGAGTTGGCATGAAAACCATAAGGAAAGGAAGATGTAATAGGCACCTCTTGTTTTGTTTGCCCAGCCCCTCTCCCTCCTACACCCAAAAGTTGCCTCTCCCTTGGCCCCACCTTTGTGGTGCCCCCAGGGGCTACCATGCTGTTTCATCACCATGGGGCTTGACCTGACTTGAACTGCTTCAGCAAGTTCAATCCCTTCACTGGGATTTTTGTCTTGAAAGCAGAGGGAATACTGAGATAGTGGCTTTCCAGTGCCAAAGCCAGATAGACATACTGGTAAATTTGGGAGCTATTGAACCCATATGTTTCACCTGTTGGAGAAAGCTGATCACTAGCTAGGGTGAAGAATGAAGCTAATGAAGACAGTGACTGGAGGCACTGCCACAAGAAGAATCAGAGTCTTTTTTTTTAAGATTTTATTTATTTATTTTTAGAGAGGGAAGGAAGAGGGAGAGAGAGAGAGAGAAACATCAATGTGCGGTTGCTGGGGGACATGGCCTGCAACCTAGGTATGTGCCCTGACTGGGAATCGAACCTGCGATGGCTGGTTCGCAGCCCGCGCTCAATCCACTGAGCTATGCCAGCCAGGGAAGAATCAGAGTCTTGGATGGTCCTTAAATTCCTGGTTTCAGGCATTCCCCTGCCCCAGGCATGTTCTTGTCTTTGGGTTTCAAAACATCATGTTAATTCTTATAATAAACTCCCCTTTTGCTTAAATAAGTTTGAGTTAGGTCTCTGGCACTTACCACCTCACAAGTCCTAAATAAATTGTCTGCTTTGTGATACTCAATGAAAAAGAATGGATGAATAAAATCTCATTATGCCAAGTTATGAAGCCTAGTGACTAATTTTTCATAACATCCCATCCCTATTTGTGGTTTTAATAAACAGGTCTTCAAAATCCGCCCCCAGAGCTAGAACAGTAGTGATTATAGAGAAGGCACAAGGGATATAGGGGTGTTTCTGGTAGGTTGATTCTTTATTTTTCATTTTCAATGACTTTTTATCCATGTGTGCATTTGTTGAAAAAGTCAGGAGCTTGGGGCTGCAAGGCCACCTTGTGCAAGATGGAAATAATTTGTAAGTACTTTCTAATATGCACAGGGAGTGAATGGTAAACCCTGACCAGCAGCCACAGGCGGAACCCCAAAGGGTGGTCTTCAAGAGCAGGGCCGATGGGAAAAAGCCTTTGAATAGCTCCATGGTGGTTATAGAGAGGGTGGTTATAGAGACTTCCTGGTGTCCACATTGTCTGAACTTCACATCTAGGCACATGGTCCAGTGCACACGAGGAAATTTATGGGCACAATGGGACAGCTTATTTGATGTTGCACAGCCCGCATTTCTGTTTACCATTTGTAGGGCTATCTTTAGCATCAAACTTTTCTCTAGACAGGCTGGTCTACTTACTGCCACCCAGATGGACTGTGCGGGTTTTATCCTTGCCATATTTGCTCACAAAACTCCTGGTGCCACTTATCTCTCCCTGCCTTACTTCAACTCCTTCCTTTCATGTTAAGCCCGTCCTCCAAGTCCAGCTTATCCCGCCTCCTCCAGAGATGACTGCTTTGACTGATCTGCCACGCTTGGAATTTCCTCATTCATTTGAAGAATGGCAAGTACCTGCCGTACACCCTCGTATCCACACTCCCTGTTTCCATGAAAAACATCCCTAATTGACATTGTTGCTCTTTCCCATCAACACTGGTCGGAAGCTCTGAATTCTTCTCGACACAGCCCTTGAGGGGGCCGCCAAGAGCTCGCTGGAGTTGGCACGTGACGCGGACCTTGCTGCTCTCTTTCATCCATTTCCTTTATTGCTATTTGAAGTTTCCAGGTGTGTTTGTCTTCTTTCTCCAGCAGGGCTCTTAAGTCCTTGAGGGCAGGGACCATAATCATAATAACTCATGTCAAGAATCCTAGCAACGACAATGACAGCAGCAGCAAATACTTATTGAATACTTGCCTAGGCAGGCACTGTGCTGACCATTTTGCATGTACTTACTAATTTAACCCTCAGCACAATTCTTTGGAGAAGGTATGAGTGCTATTCTTATTTAACAGATAGTAAGTCTGAGTCTTTTTCTTATTCATTTGATTTTTTAAATAAAAATTTTATATATTTAAGGGTTAAACAGGATTTCATACACATATACCTAGTGAAATGTTACTAATTCAAGCTAATGAACATATCTTCTCTTATAGTTACCATTCTTTCATTGTGATGAGAGCATCTTAAATTTATTCTCTTAGTACATTCCAGTATTCGATACATTAGCAGTAATTATAGTCATGGTGTTGTACATTAGATCTGGAGGTGTATTCATCCCACATAATTGCAGCTTTGTACCTTTTGAACGGCATTTCCCCACCTCTCTACCCCCTTGTAACCACCATTCTGTGGTTTACTTCTATGTATTCAACTTTTTAAGATCCACATATAAGTGAGGTCTTGCAGGTTTTTTCTTTCTGTGTCTGGCTTATTTCACTTAGCATAAAGTTTTCCAGGTGCATCCATGTTGTTGCAAATGGCAGGATTTCCTTCTTTTTGAGGCTGAATAATATTTCATATATAAATTTGTTAATCCATTCATCTGTCAATGGACAGGTAAGTTGTCCCCTTATCTTGAATCTTAAATATGACAAATAACTTGTCCAAATATACCCAGCCAGAAGTGGCAGACCCAGAACTTGACCTCCAAACCTTTGCTCTTACCCAAAGTACTATATTAACTTGCCCTTGTATGTGTCATTCAACTAGCACAGAGCTGTATGCATAAGTATTTGTTGAATTAAGGCCTTTTATAAAACAATAAAGTCTTCAGAAGAGACAGAGAGCAATTAAATTAAAAATACCAGAAGCAAATTCTTCTCCAAAGAGTTAGAACATGCTTAAAAGGGGTCTACCTCACTTTCCCAATGTCCTTGGCTGAAGGCAATGCCATTTCCCTTTCCCCAAGAGAACACTCTCTATGGAGACAGAAGTACTGAAGACCAGCTGTAAGGGGCACTCTTGCGAAGGAGCAGCTCTGGGTGCATGGGAGCCTCCTGACGACAGGTCCCCTCAGTGGCTCCACTGCCGTCTACCCACTGCACCTCCCTGGGCTCAGTTTCCACATCTGTAGAATGATTCATCTTGATTCCATTAGCACTTCCCAGTGTCTGCTCTACTGGCCCCGCAAGAAGTTCATATAAAGTGTTTCCGCTGTCAAGTACTATTGGGAAGTTGCATTTCCCCTTGGGAGACAACTAACCTATATTGAAGCCTCTGAAAAGGCTGTCCAAAAAAAGTCTTAATCATTTAACATTTATTTAATGCTTGTTTAACCCCGCATTTCCTACCCTTTTAGTTTCGCACAGTAACTGCTAACATCTCTCAGAGGTAATACCTGTACTTAGGTTTGAAAAAGCAATTGGCTAAATATTTTCTAAAGATCATTTCTAACATTCTGTATTTAATAATAACTCTATGAAATAATAATGTAATGACTATAAATTGCTTCTGTTGAATGAAGGGTGGAATCACTATTTTGAATTTCTGAGATTGCTTCATCAGAAAAATGGAGAGGGTGCAAAGTTGACTTAGGGTTTTGCAGTGCATGCAGCCCCGGGAGTTTCCCGAAGTGGACAATAGGGGGCACCCGTGGACTGCCGTAGGGCCGTCTCTCCCCAAAATGGGCAAGAAAAGGCAAACCCAAGATGTAGCAACCAAAGCAATTCCCTTTCCAGCTGAATGGAAAGCTACTGAGAGCCAACTCCTCTCCCTTTTGAATCTCTCTCCCTCTTCCTCCTTTGGAGAAAAAAGTAGGAGAAAGTCAGGATGGGTAACACAGCCCTTTTGCCCTTTAGGTTTAGAGATAGAAAATGGTCTCTAAAGCAACTCTTTTTAACCGATTGCCATTGGTTGTGCTCACGTGGGGGCAGCTCCATTTGATGGTAGAAATTCTTATTGGGCTACCGACAGAGGCTAGCAGTTATAAAAAGAATTCTTCTTTCCTTCATCGATTCTTTCATTTTGGAGAAAAAAAAATTTACAGGTGAAGAAAACAACAAACTGTGTTAGGATATGTTCTTTTTTTAAATGTATATGTTTACCTTTATTACACATCATATTTCAAAAAGAATATGAGGTACCTTAAAATGTATAAACGAGATTGTAAATAAGTTTTTACATAACGCAAAGAAATCTAAAGGCTGACAAGTGAAACGGAAGCAGAGACAGGCTGTGCTACCTGACATTTATGCCTAGAGGCCCGCACCCCCGCTGCAAGTCCTGTGCAGGATCCCATTAGCTTCTGAACACCGTCCCACGAAGTGGAAGGGCTGGGCATAACTAACGCAGTTTTACAGGTGAGGCAACTGAGGTACGAAGAGCTTAAATGATCTTCCTACATTAAGATAGGCAGGGGCCAGATCTAAATTTCCTAATTTCTAGTCCAGCCAGAAGTTTCTGGTGCCTGGGATGTTGCGGGTGTGGGGAGAGACCCAGGGAACACAGGAATGGCCCACTAAGTGCTTCTTCTGCCCTGTCTTGAGGGCTAAGTCCCTCTGCTGCCTGCTGTCTCCCCAGCGCCCCTGACAGGGCTGGTGCCACCCTCCACTCCTCCACCGCACCCTTAGTTACTTGCTTCTTAAATTGCGTAGTCATCTGGTTTACCCGTCCCTCCGGGGCTAATTCTTGGCCAAGTGGCCTGCTGAGGAAATACATTTAGGATTGGACATACATGTATGTTAAGGTAAATCATAAACTGAAGGTCATAATTATGGGACTGACATTTTGGTCTCAATAAAATAAAGCTCCTTCTAATCACAGGGCTGTCTACACCCAGAGTGGGCCGGCACACGAGGGGAGGTGCCGCCGGGTAGTCGGCCCCCATCCTCGCAGCAGCTCTCCTGTAGGATCCATGCCCACCTGTCGGACTGGTGGGCAGGGGCCTCCTTGGCCTCTACTATTGGTTTAGATGCCTCTGACTCTGCTTCCAAGTCTTCCAGATTTTAGGGGACCCTTTTTTTTTTACATTTTCTTACAAACTTTTTGCCATGCATTGATGGAGTAAATATAACATAAATGAATAAATACTGAGTTTAAAACCAATTAGGCTCTTTCCATTCGAGATCATATTGTATTTCCCCTTTATTACCAACATAGTTTGGCCCCTGAAGCTGCCTCTAGTGATAGTAGCTATCTCTCACCATAATGTCTTCCTCTCACAATAGTGGCTGCCTGTTGTGATGTGACCTGGCCAGTAACTGCCTGTCGTGTTATTGTCCAGCCCTGTGGCTGCATGTCATGAGATGCAGGGGATTCCAAGGGAATATCCATGGCTGTGCCGCTCTAGCCCTGCCTCACCCTTCTCAGACAACCTTTCACAAGAGCCTTCTGAAGTTAACATCCTCACCAAAAGTGTGACACCATGCAGGAGACTTCCCCAGGCCTACTGCGGTGGGGGAGACCTCTCATACCCTTTAATTTTACCTGAGAGAGGCCACCTCGCCCATACAGCTTTGCTTCCTGGAACAACCTGGCTCTTTCTATAGTTCTTTGCAAAGCTTTTCTTTTCAGGTTGCTGTTTAAAGGTTTTTGCTAAAATCACTGAATTGTACTTTTATTTGTAAAAGTCTAAAGGCCTTTCTCCATGAATCTGAATACAGGGAAACCTGAATATCAGGCAGCCTTGTACTTCAGTCTCTCCTGATGTCACAGGTTGTCCGCACCTGAGCAACAGCAGTGAGGCTGATGGTTTCAGGTGTGGTCACCTTGATTCGGTGAAGATGCGCATGCTGAGTATTTGGGAGACTATTGCAGCAGCCAAGATGTAAAAGGCTGGGTCTAAATTATTATCGAGAGCCTTAGGCCTCACCCACCAGTTGCATTCCCCAAATGCTGGCAGCCAGGATTATTCCCTCAGGATCAGAATATAAGTTCATTTTAATTTTTTTTCCTCTAAACTTCGGATATAAGACACACAGTAAGACTTTTGAATGAGGTGGCAGGCTATAAAAGGCTTGGGGGCAAAAGGGCTATACTTAACTTTTTCTCACTTATCACTTCTTTGACATTTTCCTGTAAGGAAGCAGGCAGACCTCCCCACTCAAGTCAACTCAACAGACTGGAGCGACTGGTTCTAAGGTGATACTGTCACTTTTTTCTACATCCGCCCTCATTGTCAATTTTCCCCTCCCCCCAACGTGCCCCTACACATAGCCTCCCACTTAGGAAAGAAATGTTACACAGACTTAAATTTTTTTCCTTCAAGATAAAACTAACAGAGGACAGAGGAATCACGTTGCTCTGATGGGAATTCTCTACACTGCAGGCTCAGAGGAACTTTGAACGTGGAGGGTCTTCAGCATCAGCTGGTATCATCCTCTCATCATATACATGAGGATACCGGGGTCCCCAGGCCATGCAGGGTGGTACCAGCTTGGCCCATGCTTGAGTTTCCAGCTGCCTTCCCCTTCAATTGACCTGCCCTGGAGCCCACTCCCAAGCCCTTAGGAGATGTCAGGCGCTCATCTCCCCAGATATAACACTCACAGGCAATAGTCATATCCCATCCTGGCTACACACTGCATGGAGCATCTGGTTTTTGACATCCCATTTTGGTCCCATTGAGAACAGTGGAGAAAATGGACTGGGAGCGGGGCTACCAGGCCAGCAAGCAAAAGCACCACTCAGCTGTCTCAGAGGGGACTGCTGGGAAGAGCGTGGACGCTGGAAATGAAGCAGTTTAAGCTCTTTGGAAAGTTTCTAGTGCCTTAGGATTCCAGGAAGTGCTGAAACACAGAGTCACAGAAGAGGAAAAGATTTCTGAGAAAAGAATGACATGAATGCACAGGGGTGAGCAGACGCTGGTTGACAGTTGTGAGAACACAGAGCAGTTTATTCCTGTATTATTACTTATTAAATATTATACTATTTATTTGCATTATATAAACCAACTTTTGTTCACCCCTGTACATTGAACACCTTCCATGTTATCGGACGTGTCGTTTTTCAACCTCACAGTCACTCCCAGAGGTCGGCCTACTGTGATCTCCTTTTCACAGAGCAGGGAATAGAGGATCAGAATGGTTGTGGAAATGGACCCAAATCGCTGAACTAGTAAGCTAGGGTTTGAACTCAGGTCTGCTTTGACTACTCATAACTATACACCATTACTTTTTGTTCTTTTTTTAGAAAATATTTTATTTATTTATTTTTAGAGAGAGGGAGAAAGACAGGGAGAGAAACATCGATGTGTGAAAAAAAAAAACAAAACACATCCATTAACTGCCTCTCACACCCCCCCAGCTGGGGACCTGGTCCGCAACCCAGGCATGGGCCCTGACTGGGAATTGAATCGGCAACTTTTCAGTCCACAGGCCAGCACTCAATCCACGGAGCTGCATTAGCCAGGGCCATTGTTTTTTGTTCTCACTTCCTGTTTTCTACTACAATGGTGTTCGAGCCATACCCTTTATACGTGAAAGATTTTTTGCTATACTTTCTTCATATTTGCCAGGTACTATTCCACAACCATAGTTGTGTCTGCCTTTCAAAATCATTAGAGTGAGCAAGTTCTTCCTGGCATCTAACTTAAATCCCTCCAGGTGCCACAGACCCTGCCCTCAGGGAACATGGGAAATGGCCACACCACTGCAATTAGCAGCAGCTTCCCAGCCCTGGTTCCAAACTGCTTCTGTTAAAAGAATCGTCAATTCAAAACACATGCGCTGTCATGAAGCCTCACACCCACCCAGACACTCCACTCTGGGTCCCGTCTCGCGTGAGCCTGAAGTACCTATCACTCAGAACCCAGCCCCATCGTCCACATGGAAATCGAAACGGATCAAGGCTTTTCTTTCATCCGGTTCCTGAGCTGAGCTTGGATTGGATCCCTTTTCCAAAGTATGTTCTAGGGCTCACATTGTGTGTGATCAAAGACAGGGCCTATCTACATCTGAGCTGTCAGGAACCAGAAAGCAAAGTTTCTCACATGGGGAAATTTGGGCACCCTTTATGATTCTTTACAAATAGAAAAATGTAGCCTGGCAATTCTTTTGCAGACATATATGGGTGCAGGGCATGATAGAAATATATTCTAGAACACATCAGTACACCAACTTGCGTGTAACAGCAACTGAAGGTTTTCAGAAAATGTAAAACATTTGGAGCTAAAAGATCTGAGTCCTATCACAGGCCCTCACTAGCTCTGTGATCTTTTGTACATTGCTTAACATCTCTCTCTCTCTGAGAAAGGAAGGGAGGGAGAAAGAGAGGGAGAGAAACCGCAATGTTTCAGAGATACATTGGTCAGTTGTCTCTCACACGTCCCCAGCTGGGGAAGCTGGCCCGCAACCCAGGCATATCCCCTGACTAGGAATTGAACTGGGACCTTTTGGTTCACAGACAGGTACTCAGTCCACTGAGCCACACCAGCCAGAGCTTAACCTTTTTCTGAAGCTTCCATTTTCTTCTCTGTGGAATGCAAATGGGAATCCATAACACATACAGTAGTTGAAAAGATTCCTACAAAGTGCTCCATAAAAGTGTAAAGATACCACTATTAGCACCATTGCTGTTCCTGTAGCACTGAAAATACAGCCCACTTCTGGGCTGAGAGAATAACCTTCAGTCTTCCTCCTTTTGGGTACACTTTTAAAAGATTCTGGGTGCTTACTATGTGCCAGGCTTTACACATTTTAAACTTCATGTACATAAGCTCATTCTTCATCCTGGAAGGTCGATGCCATCTTTATCACCCTCATTTTTCAGCTAAGTCAGAGAGGCGAGGCGAATTACCAATAGCTGTGAGCTGGTAAGTACTTGAACCTACGCAGTCTAATTCCAGAATGCACATTCCTGAGCACTAGATCAGTTAGGCCGCGTTTTGGAGGTAACATAAGCTCGAAATAACAGTGGCTTACACTAGATAGAAGTTTGTGTCTCTCTTATGTAGAAGTCCAGAGGTTGTTGGTTCACGACCAGACGCGAGGCTCGACTCCACACGGTGCTCAGAGCTCCAGGCTCCTCCTTCTCTGTTTTAGTGCTGCTCGTACGTAGTGTCGTCCCCAACGACCAGAATAGGTGCTAGAGCTTTAGCCATTAATCTGTATGACACGCAGCAGCATGGAGGATGGGTAGAAAGGGGACAAAGCACAAGCCAATTGTTTCTTGTGAACTGCTCTTAGATGCTGCCATGTGCCATTTGTGCCTACGTCCCGTTGATCACATAGTAGCAGCGGGGTGGGAAATGGAGTTGTTATCCTGGGTGACTTTTTGGCCAGATGAAGATTGGAGGATTACCTTACTAAAGGAAGAGGAGAGGGAGCCGGGCTAGGGAGATGTATGGAGGAGGAGTGGGAGACGAAACTGGAGAGGGGGGTAGGGCTGGGTGATGAAAACTTACTGAGACACTGAAGTTCACCCCTGTAATTTTTGGGTTCATCTCCCATTTCAGCAGGTACCAAGGGAAGGCAGAGCTGTTTCCTGAACACAGACAGTTACAAACATTGACTGTCCCTTTGAAACCTTGTGATAGCCACTCCCAGAATACAATGCAGGTGTCCACTGTGGTGGTAGACTTGAAGCTGGCTCTAGTCTGAAGCCTATGAGCTCATGGTAAAACAGGGGTTGGGAGGTGGCTTCTGAGTCATGTCCCTAGAGAGTCCAGAGAGAGGATGTGGGGCGGGAGGACACCAGGACAGACCACAGGCTCTGAGTGGCCCTTGGCTGGCTTCTCTGAACCCCCTGAGAGGGAGCCTGGATGCCACACACTGGACGGTAACCCCATGGCTCACAAAGCCCTCTTCCATATGCTGTTTCACTTGAAACAACACACATTAAGCATGTGGCAGGGATTGCTCTGCTCCCTATTTTGCCAAGGAGGAGATGAAGTCAGTATCACCCCGTGATACTCAGTAGAACAAGGTGAGGTTTTTGAAAATGTCTTTTCACAAGAGTGCCAGGCAATTCTTAGGTTGAATTAACTTTGAGAAACAACACGCTCAGGGTACTGAGTGAGATAGGAGGGTTACATAGAAGGTGGCAGATGAGTCACAGGATTGTAATGCCATGATGACTTCAAGTTTTGTCTTTCCTCATCACCATTGTATCACTACCTGGCACACTGTAGATACTCACTAAATATTCAGTGAAAGAATGAATGAAGATTTAGGTGTCCAGCCTTCTTGGATCCTACTTCCATCGTGCCATGAAATAATCCTAGAATGCATTCACATTTTTATGTGCTTAGTGCTGACCAGGTAGGAGATGCATACTAGTAAAACCTCCATCTTAGAGACAGAAACAGGTTAAATGAATTGCTGACGTTTACACTGATAGTAAACACCTGAACCAGGATTCAAATTCAGGCTCTTAAATTTTTTACTGTCTTGTTTTCTAATAGAGAATAATCATTATTCATTCCATGTCAGGAGATTTACCATAGCTTGAATCATTCCCCATGAAACGGAAAAAGTCGACTCCATAGATAACTAATATAACAGCTAACTTACTACAGAGATGGCAGTCCCGTCACTCGACGCCAGTGCTACAGAAAAGTTCCACTCTGCTTCTCAGACACTTTGCTCATACAGAGGTGCCAAACTAGATTGACAGAGAGGAACATATATTGACCTTGAATGCTTACTTGTGAACACACATCTGTTTTTGTTAATGGAGATGAGGGCAATCAGAGTGGGCTCTCAGAAACAGGCATTTTCAACATGGCATTCTCCCCCGTCTGTGAAGTCTTATCATCCCTTAGGCTGGAGAGCAGGTTGTCCATTTAGGCAGTGGCTTGTTTGACCCAGAAGCTTCTGGACTTTCCTGTTCTTTCCAAAGATCTAGTTTTTTTTTTTTTTTTTGTTCAGGGCCTTTCACCGAAGTTGAACTTTAGGAAGATATGAGATTGTGTGGTGGAGTAACTACATGAAAAGGACCACTAGTAGACTTGGAAGAGTAAAACAGCTCTATGGGGGGAGAGTAAAACCCCTCTCTATTCCAGCAACACATTAAAAGTCTAAGAGCTGACCCCGTTCCTCATCTGCCTTCTCAGGCAGGGCCCCTGCTCCTCTGCTCACTCTGCATCCACTGCCTCAGCTCTGGCACGTGTGAGGGAGGGGAATGTTTCCATCTCCTTATTTGCTGACATTCTTTTATCATAATACACACAGACTGCATAGCAAATATTGCCTTGTGACATGTTAGGCATTAGCAGTCTTCATGCATTTTCTTACAGGTTCTTCCTTTGCCTTAGATGCAGGCAAGCTGGCCCCTGCACTGCCGGCCACTGTAACACCAGGGAAGGGAGGCCTGTGGATAGTCATGCCATGGGTTTCATGAGGATTTGGCTTTTTCCCTGAGCTACTTTACTTGAAAGGAGAGTTGAAGACAGGTGTATATGCTCCTTGGAGATAATCAACTGTGACGGGGTTTTGGAATCCACCTCACCGCCCCAAGTGATGAGAACAGTTGTTGATTCATTGACTGACCAAACCCACATCCCAAGACATTTGGAAGAAGTAAAACTTTTTCAAGAGTGAGGCATGGAAAAAATAGTGGAGGTGGGGGGTATGAATACAGAGGAGCTTGATAGTAAGGGTCCATGAAGTGGTGTTCATGAGCTGCCTTTATATTTCCGTTCTAACTCAATGCAAATGTTGGGATTGCTTTCTTGGTTACAGAAGAAAGGTGATGACTTATGATTGAATAGTTCCATGATTTCTTATATTTTAACCATTTTAAAATTATATTTTATTGATTATGTTATTACTGTTGTCCCAATTTTTCTCCCTTTGTTCCCTATCCACCCAGTACACCTATTCCTTAGGCAATCCCCCCACCATTGTTCATGTTCATGGGTCATGTGTATAAGTTCTTTGGCTATTCCATTTTATGTAATATGCTTTACATCCCCATGGCTGTTCTGTAACTGCCTATTTGTACTTCTTAATCCCCTCACCTCTTTTCCCATTCCCCCAGACCCCCCTCCCATCTGGCAACCATAAAAACATTGTGTCCATGATTCCATCTCTGTTCTTGTTTGCTTAGTTTGCTTTTCTAATTGTTGATAGATATGTACTTATTGCCATTTTATTGTTCATAGTTTTGATTTCTTCTTTTTCTTAAGCAAGTCTCTTTAACATTTCATAATGATTTGGTAATGATGAACTCCTTTAGTTTTTCTTGTCTGGGAAGTTCTTTATCTGCCCTTCAGCTCTAAATGATAGCTTTGCTGGGTAGAGCAATCTTGGCTGTAGGTCCCTGCTTTTCATCCTTTTGAATATTTCTTGTCAATCCCTTCTGGCCTGCAAAATTTCTTTTGAGAAATCAGCTGATAGTCTTATGGGAACTTCCCTGTAGGTAACTAACTTCTTTTCTCTTTCTGCTTTTGAGATTCTCTCTTTATCTTTAACCATCGGCATTTAATTATGATGTGTCTTGGAGTGGCCTCTTTGCATCCATCTTGTTTGGGACTCTGTGTTTCCTGGACTTGCATGTCTAGTTCCTTCACCAAACTAGAAAAATTTTCTTTCATTATTTTTTCAAATAGATTTCCAGTTTCTTGCTCTTTCTCTTCTCCTTCTGGCACCCCTATCATGCAAATGTTGGACCCCTTGAGGCTGTCCCACAGGCTGCTTATACTATCCTTGTTTTTTTGGATTCTTTTTTCTTCTTGTTGCTCTGATTGGTTTTTTTTTTTTGCTTCTTTATGTTCCAAATCATTGATTTGATTCTTGGCTTCATTCACTCTTCTGTGGTTTCCCTGTAATATGCTCTTTATTTCAATTAGTATATCCCTTATTTATGACTGGATATTTTTTATGCTATTGAGATTCTCACTAAGTTCCTTGAGCATCCTTATAACCAGTGATTTGAACTCTGCACCTGATAAATTGCTTATCTCCATTGTATTTAGGTCTTTTTCTGGAGTTTTGATCTGCTCTTTCATTTGGGTAATGTTTTCCTGTCTCCTTACTTTGGAAGCTTCCCTGTGTTTGTTTCTATGTATTAGGTAGAGCTGCTATGACTCCCTGTCCTGGTAGTGTGGCCTAATGGTAGTAGGTGTCCTGGAGGGTCCAGTGGCACAACCACCCCTATCTCTTAAGCTGAGTACTCAAGGTGTGCCCTTCATGTGGACTGAGTATACCCTCCTCTTGTAGTTGAGGCTTGGTTGCTGTTGGCAGGTAAATGGGAGGGATTTACCCAGGCTCGTAAGCTGCAAGGACTGGCCTTGACCACTGACCACCAACCTCAGCCCTCCATGGAGACTTACCTGTATAGGGGAAGATCTGTAACTGTCCACTGGATGCACAGGTTCTGGGGTTTCCTGTGGGTGGTGGCCAAGGTCAGCTCCCACCTAGGTTTCGTCTGGCGCCAGTCTGCCTGAGGGATAAAGCAATCTGAGATGACTGCTTCTTGTGCTGGGCTTCTAGATTCCTAGGCAAAGCCAAGCTGTGAACCTAGACCAGCTTTTTTTAGTGCTGGGCCTGAGACCACTTGGCAAGAGGTACAAAGGCTGGGGGCTCACTGAGGCTGGATGTTGCTTGTTTGAGAGGATTTAGAATGCTGTGAAGCTTGAGCCAAGACCAGGTATTCATATGGAGAAGCCACTGTGAGCAGCTTGAGTGTGCCCATAATGTGGGTAGGACAGAGTCTCCAGGGACCTATAGAGCGGGACAGACAGTGTCAGCCAGGATGATGGAGTTTCAGATATGGTACCCACTTGCCATCTCTGTGGCTCTGTGGGGGAAGGGTTCAGCAAAGGGACAATGGCCTCTGCCTGCCTTTCCATCTGGGAAAAAGCTTTCCCCCAACTCTTGCCCTGATGCCAGAGACCTTAGTTCCTCCTTATCTGCCACTGGTGCCTTTTAAGCTGCTACCCCAGTGCTAGAGCCCAGAGAGCATGAGTCTTAGTAAGTCCGTTTGTGGGTTCTTGAGGAGGAACTGCTTGGGACTGCAGAAGTTTCTTCCACCAACTCAATCCCTGCTTTTCTGCAGCCAGAAGTTATGGAAACTTATCTTCCTGCACTATGAGGCCTGGTGTGGGGCTGGGACTCCTCGCTCCCAAGATAACCCCCCTGCATTTTTATCCACTGCATGTGGGTGCAGGATCAGCCTGTTTGGCATCTCTGCCCCTCCTAGCAGTCTGGATGGATGTGGTTTCTTTAATTCTGTAGTTGTCAGACTTCCATTCAACTCGATTTCTGATGGTTCTATAGTTTAGTTGTAATTTTGAAGTGGTTGTGCAAGGAAGTGAGCTGTGTTTACCTATGCTGCCATCTTGACTTGAAGTCTACTTTTGCCATTTATATCACACTTCTAACAGTTACACCATTTGTCTTCTGAGATATCTGCTCATACCATTGGGAAAAGCACTTTGCATTACACATAACCTAGTCATCCCTGTCACATCCCTTCATACCCACATCCCCCACATGCCACACTTAAATTTCCTAAGTTATAACTCTGTCAAGAAAAGGTAACTAGAAGTCTGCATCTTGACTTCTCATGACATCACAGAACATGATAGTGACAAGCAACAGATGGTTAAAGATATGAGCCAGAGGGGACCTCTGTCCAGTCCAATGCCTCTGAGGTATACTGACCCAAAGAAGGTGTGTCTATGTGTGAGTACTGGACCTTCAAGGCTGTGGGAACCCAGCTAGACTTTCCTCTTCATCTAGTTTCCCCTGAACCCAGCTTGGAAGGAAATGAGGCACTGGTGCAGAGCTCCCCATCTTCACACTTCCCATTGATGACTCTAGACTTTCTTCCATCTAAGAGAGGGAAAGAAAACTGAGAAAGATAGTTGGTATTGGGCTTCCTGCCAATGTTACCCCATGGGGCACTTGAATTAGTCTTAATTTAATATAGAAAAATATAGAAATAATTCAATATTATATACTCAGAGTGTAAGAATTCTTAACTGTTAACAATATCTGAAAGAAAAAGTCAACCTCATATTTGCAAAGAAATTAAAATTTAAATGAATTTTTCCCATTAGATCAACAAAAGAACTTTAAAAATCTTACACTCATTGATAGTGAGTGAGAGTGCATAAAATGAGTAGTTACACACTTTCATTAGATATGCAAATTGCTATAATATTTTTGGCTCAAAACTTGGCAATTATAAAGAGGCTTAGATTTTGACCCCATAATTCTTCCACCAATCTATTATAATGAATTAACAGAAACTTGGATAAAAATCTATGCACAAAGATGTTCATGGTAACAAATTTAATCAAAACAGTGGAGGGGGTGGTTGGAACCTCTGATGTGTAGCTGATTGGTTAGAAGCCCAGGTGACAACCTGTTCTTGTGATTAGCCTCTAAATCACAAGTAGTGATAGGGGTTGTCTTATAGGACTGAACCATCAACCTTCGAAATCGAATACTATCTCCAGTTCAGTGATATCAGAATTGACCAGTATGGTAAGCCCCACTCCCACATCTCTTGTCAGGGTGTGAGTGTGGTAGTGGTATGAGAATAGAGGGGAGACACACAGGAGGGTGAGCAAGTTTTTCTTGCTCACAGGGCCTAGAGTGGACCATAGCCCACCTTGGCCTCCATGGAGCATGCAGGGCAAATAAGCTGTTATTGTTGTAAGTGTTCAAGACTGGGCTTTTGTTGTTGTTGTTGTTAATGCAGCAAACTTCACTAAGAAAATTCCTTTTTTACTTTTCTGTTTTACTGAAAAATATGGCCTTCATTGACTCCAAAGTCACCCAATTCTAAGTCTTGCCCATTACAGATGTGGCTTTCTTCTTTGTCCCACAGCAGTGTCTCGTTCTCACTCGCTCTCAGTCAGAAGGTGGGATGTGGCAAAGTCAGGTTGTCCTGATGAAAACCAGCACACAGATCCAAAGGCTGACCCAGTCCTTCTATAAAGGCCATGTCCCCATTTTCGGGGGTTGTACCAGGGTTGTCATCAAGTTAGACCTGAGGAGAGGTAAAAAAGGGAGCAAAATTGGATAAAGGGGCAAGGAGACATCGTTTCTTCTTCTTCTCACTGAGGAAGAGACAGTTTTAGCATTGGTAGCAAGTGTGGATAGTATGATTCAGAAGTCACCATTCTGCATAGAATCCTTGTCATTCTGAATTAAAATAAAATTGTTTCATCCAAAACCAACCTGGCCAGGCATGTTCATAAACCACATACAGAGGGGGTTGATCATTTATAAATAATATACCTCCTTCTTCAAAGAAAATATAGCTTTCTATCTTACTTTTTATGTATTACCTAATATTCCTTATGAGCCCCATCCTGTTGAGTACCAAGGACACTTACACTTAAGTATCTCAGTATCCCCTCCCTGTCTCGGCCTCCAATGGCCTGTTAGTATCTGGCTTTGCTTATTGCGTCACCATGGAGGTGGGCAGGTGGGAACTAGGATGTGTGTTCTAGTCCTATGCTTCTCCATGTTTGAAGAGATGATTCACCTGTGTACCTGGTCACTCTGCTCTACTGGCACCTTGCAGACATCTGTGACTAAAATACTCCAGGTTTTCTGTTTCTTAGCTCAGTCCCAGTCTGGGGGCCCCTCAATAACTGTGCTTCATTTCAGCTCCCCAGGGCTGTACATTTCTTTAAAGGGTGGGGAGTGTCCATTTGATTCCCAGCTCAGGTGGTCTCCCTTGTGGCCTCCACTGCAGCCACTCTCTGCTGTACCATCATCTTACATTCTGTGTCTTTCTCTGGGCCCCCGGGGGACTTCTGGACACTCTCCCTGCCACATAGGAGCCAAGGGCAGTTGGGGTTACCCATCCCCAATGTGGTAGCCAAGATTGGTAGAGGGGACACCCTGTTTCATTCCAACTGCTGCCTTTGTGCATAAGAGAAAGTATGTGAGCTAGACTTCTTGCCCTTGGCTTTGGGTGAAGGTCGTGGAAGGAAGTGGGCCACAGCCAAAGGGTTGGAAGTGAGGGTTCTGTGGGCTCCTCAGACTGGAACGAGCTTCCCTCCTGCTTCCCCCAGAGCCATGTTTGGGAGCATGTTTTCCATCTGGTTTTCATTTTTCCAGCGTGGAATGTGGGAGGTCAAGATCACACAGCATTCCCTTCTTATTCCCAAGATGCTTCTGAATTTTCTTTTTTGAATTTTTTGTTCCCATCCATGCTGAATTACTTGAATGGCTCCCAGCACACACCATGCTATTTCATATTTCTGAGACTTTGCCTGTGGGTTTTTTTCCCCGCAGACAGCTCTTCCAACACCCATTTCTCCTGAAAAACTTTTACCTTTTACTTGTCCCCTAGAACCTTACCCTGGACTCTTCCTATAAGGTGCTCACTCCTTCTTGCTACTTTGCATGATGAAGTTCACCAGAGAGATTGTCTGTGTCTGTCTTCACCATGGGAATAAAATACTCCAGGTTTTCTGTTGCCTTTCTGTGGCAAAGATGCCTCAGCTGGGACGCCTTTGTTTTGCTGATGCCTCACACAGAACAAGTGCTCCAAGAATGTTGTTTTAAAAAATTAAATCTTGGGTAAAGGGTACATGGTACCTGTTTATGTTATTTCTTACAACTATATGTGAATCTATAATGATCTCAAAATAACATTTAATTAAAAAAAACCTTAATGAACAGGGTCAATTATTCTTCAAAGCTCCTTGGTTGTTCCTGGTGGAAGACCAGAGCCCAAGGTAAGTTCAAGGACTTTATAAACTTGCCAGTTCTAAATGGGGTCGTGGTGGATACTTCAAACTATTAGCAGTCAGGTGCCCTGTATCCAACTTGCCCTCAGAAATATCAAGTCCCCTTGAGGGAAGTTGAGGCACCTGCTAGCACAGACAAATATCAATTATAAAAGTGCACCCCCCTACCTCTGACCCGACAACAGCGATCAATTGGGCAAGTGGCCTCCTCCAGGCTTTGTGGGTCGAAAGTACCTGTGTGTAGAAGAAAGTATGACAGCCACTCCTCGTGGTGCTTACACCCATGCAAACCGGCTAAGAGAGTAGGCCAGAGTTCAGCATTCTCTCTCCCCTCAGCCCTGCGTGCATGCGAAAGCCTAACCCGGACTCAGCAGCCCAGGCCTGAACAATTTCTCAGGTGTGCCTGTTCACTTCAAAGGACCAGCGGCCACACTTTCATCCACCTGGAGTGTCTGTTCCTGTTGAAACATTACTTGTGGATGTAGCAGAAACTTAGCATTTTCTGTTAATTTTTGTAAAGATATCAATGTAGGGGTGGGTCATTCCCCACAAAAATTAGTATTCTTTTAGTGAATATCCCCTCCTTTGGGGTTTGTTCCTAGAGGAGTTTCTTACCAGATACAGTCATCTATGGGGGCTTCTTTCTCCCTTGGAGAAGAAAAGTGAGGGTACAGGACCAAGTTTGGGTCCCCTTTATAAGTGACCCTACAGGACTGGGCTGATCAGGCAGAAGCACGCATCATAGTTAAGATTATAACCTGCTGCCTGGAGTAGGGTGCAGGAACAGCCTGCCAAAGACTCATCTTAAGTGCCTATAAGTGTACTTGCATCTATTGCTGACTTCGATTTTTTGCCCCAAGCCTGTGAATTCCTTGTGGGTAGAGACCTTGAGTTCTTCACACCTGCATGCTGGCTCCTTTCCTGGGTTCACACCAAGGCAGCACAGACACACACCAGAAAGTGAACTATCATTTACGGGAGAAGTTTCCACGCAGAGAGGCAGCAGAAGGCATGGGGGCCCTAGGCTGCCACCTTCCAACAGAGAGGTGTGTGTTGGACCAACCAGAGCTGGATGCATGCCAGAGACAGCGCTAGGGGAAAGACCCTGTCCTGTGCCGCTCCACAGATTTATAGGAAAAGGGTGTCAGAGAACATCTGGTACATTCTAATATAGGAAATTTCCTGGGTGAGCACGCGGTCATGCTCAAAGATGGAATAAAACTTCAGAGATCAGTTTCTGGCACCACCCTGTTCTTCTTTGAGTTAACACAGATGTGCTCAGCCAACCTCTCACTCAGCTACCAAGAGGATGGCTGCGACTTGTCTCTTCTCTTGCACCAAGTAGGTAACTAGGCATTCAGTGAGTATTGGTCGTATGGAACTATTATTATCAGGAGGAAACTCATGTGTATGTCATTCAAATTTGCGCTCCTCCCACACACTAGCCCCTGGGGTAGAGGAGCTGGAGGGTAGGGTTCTTTCTGTGCCTGCCCACTTTATAAGGAAGGGAGTGGGCAGACAGCCATGGTAGGTTCTTTTTGCATCTAGATCCCTAGAATGGAAACCAAGGGAGCTTTTTTCTCCTGCTGGGTTAAAGAAGTAGCTGCTGGAGGGGCATCGGTGCAGAGGAACGAGGTGGACACAGCTTTCTGCCCTGCACTGCGGCATGGGCAGAGTAGCCTCCACTGCCCGGGAAAACCTCATGACCATTTTGGGAGAGGTTAGGTATGGCAACCATGCTGTCTTCGCCCAAACACCAGGGCCTGTGGCAGCCATGTGGTGACTGTCGAGTGCTCTTTTGGAAATAAATGTTTGAAATCAGGGTTGTCTCAAGGGGAAAAACAACCTAGGATCCACCAGAAACCTGGGTTTCTTATGAGCCTTAAAGGCACCAGCATTCTTGAACTGCTGTTCTGGGCTTAACATGGAGCAGGGTGAGCCTCTGGCTTCAACCAAAGAGGCATAATTTGGAGGAAGAGTTTGTACTACGGGATGGCTGGCTTCCATAGCCACAACCTCCAGTAACAAGTCTCAGGGGAATAAGGGGGGACTGCATCTTTTGGAGTCAGAGATGTCAGCGCTCAGGCAGTGTGAGGGATCCTTATCACAGCCGGGCTGAAGACTCTGCATCTGTGGAGAAAGGAGCTGCATTTCCTTCCATGGACAGGAGGAGGCAGTGCAGCTTCAGGAGGCAGGGGATGTGGTTCTGAGCATTGGGCAAACCTTTTTTCCCCCTCCTTCAAATTGAAGAGATTCCCAGGGTGGGATGATCTGCGACTTCCTGGTGATGACTGGACCCAAGAACTTGCCGTGCTAGGGGTGAAGAAACTTAGCCTTCTCTGCCAAGGGTCAGTGTAGCCCGACTGCTACCACTTCTACCACTACTACTACCACTACTATTAGAGGCTATTAACCAGGCAGTCTGCTAAAAGCTGTACGAGGATTTTTTTCACTTAACCCTCAAAGCAACCCCATGAACTAAGTATGACTGCAATTTAGAAATCTGAAACTTAGGGAGGCTACATGTATTGCTCAAGATGAAACAGCTTGGAATGGTATAGCCTTGATCAGAACACAGTTCAGTTGGACTCCAGAGCCCACACGTTTCACCATTACTCACACATTTTACATATGCCTCATATGTCTTAACAGCAAGTACTCTGTCGCAGCTGAGATATCTCCCTTCAGGAAGGGCCACGTGGCAGAAACTGTGTTCCTGTTCACCACTGTGGTTCCAATGCCTAGGCCCGTGCTTGGCCTGCAGTTGGTGCAGGACACGTATCTGTGGAATAAAAACAGGGATGTGTTTGTAGCAGAGAACCAGCAGTTTGTACTGAGCCTCTTTCCTGAAGTGAGCTCTGACTCATCTTCCTAGACCAGGTCAGGGACGAAAGTCACGAGCCAGCAGGCTGTTTGTGTGTTTCAAATTCAAAACAAGCATTGTTTTATAATCAGAATGAATTATCCTGACATTCTATCACATCTTATCAGACTCTTCTTTATTCAAAATGTTGTTGGTACTATTACTTAATAAACTGGAGCAAGCCGTAAATTCCACTGGTCTACAGAGACTGTGGTTGGGTTCCCAGTACCAAAATGATTTTGATTATTGAGTTGGCATATACCCCTACACATTCCTAAATCAGTGGTTGGCAGCGGCAAGATTCTGAGAGGAAAAAAAAAAACAGTGTGCGCGCACACACACAAACACACACATCTAACCGCTTCAAAGCCTCTTACACATTAATGGATTCCTTATGGATTACATGTCTGTAATTGTGAAAGAGGACAAAGAACTAGAAAGAACCTTATTTCTTTAAACAAAAAGATTTTTAATATCCCTTTGAAAAGTCCACTTTTCAGAAGAGAGTAGGAAAAAAACTAACATAATGAAACTCTTAAAGATGGGTTTCGGCCACACAATAGGAAACCAGAATAAATGTGGGCAAAGCAACCAACCACAGGAGGCCAATCACAGAGTGAGTTCATCTGCACTCGAACGGCACACGAAGATGGAGAAAACAGCCAGCAGAAAGCAGGGAGAGGGAGAATGCCAGTTCATAGTAATAGGGTGGGGTGTGGGGGTGGGGTGCAGCAGGAGGAGGAACATTCTAGAATTCAAAACAACAGACTATTCATGTCGTATTCCTAAAATCCGTATAATGAAACCTGTTTATATTATCCTTAAATTAATTGCCAATGTTCAAATTTCACTGTCCTGGCCAATGACCCACCAACAATTTTCCTCATTCATAACATGTCCTTTTCTTGGTCCCTTGAAAAAATAACGAATGAGTTTCTTCATTTATAAAGTTGCTCTGAAATGACTTCTTCCATCATGGAGGCTGGGAGGTCATCTTGGGATACTGGATGGAATGGGGTGGGAGGGGGCTTGGGACGGGGACTAGGATGTTTTATGATTGTGAGGCAAATTCTGATTCCATTAGGTTATGGTTGACTGACATTTTGAAATAAGGTTTTGCAAGAGACTGGGGAAAGGAAAAAAAGGCACATGGGTAGGAAGCGCTTAAGAGTTTGAGAAGGCAGAAATGAGGTGAGTGCTCTCAGATTCAAGGAGGACTTTCCTATTGGACCTGGATCTGGGTGGGCTTTCCACCCAGGTCTCAGAAGCCTGGCTTGAGAGGGCTAGGTGTTCTTACCAGTGTTGTGCTAACTTTACCAAGCAAACTGGCTCTGTCAGAGAATGCAAGTTACCTTCTCACAGATTAAGCAGCCATGTGTCTAAGGACAATCCTCCCTAGAAGGTTAAAGGTGATATTTCAGAAAGAAAGAAAAGGAAGTATAGCTTTACATGCTTGGAAATGATTTCTCAGAGAAGTGACATAAGCTAAATAACTGGTTTCATGTTCCTGGTGCTCGAGTTGCAATAATTTATTACTGGGAGTGAAAGACTTTGGGAGACGTTCTTACGTTTTCCTCAGTATTGCTATCAGAGGCAATAATGTCGGTTGAGTTGCATAGGATCTGGCTGAATATGTAATTTCTCACTGAAAACAGTCACTGCACTTTGAGTGATCTTAGGAAGCCCCTCTGTCCCAAATGTTGGGGGGAGTGAGAGAAAAATGGGCTTTACAGTCAGTCAGCCCATTTTGCAACACACTTGTACTACTTCCTGGCTGTGGGACCTTGGGTAAATTACTTACACTCTCTGAACCTGCACTTAATGCTGAGGATAAAAACACAACTTCTGTGTAAAACAAGCATAATCATATATGTAAAAGCCCAGATGGGCTATGGCACATAGTAAGTCTCCAATAAATATTAGCTCTATTTATTTTCAATACCCTCCTTTTCTCCCATGCTCCCACCACCTCCTGCACTGATTCTTGAAACATTTTAACCAGTGACAGAGACTTTTCTTACGTGACAAAAAAATAATGATAATTAGCATAACATAGCATAAATAACCATAACATCACTGAGCATTTACCATACTTTTCATCTCATTTGACCCTCAGAATAATCTGATAAAATAGGAACATACCATGATTGACCCCATTTTACAGTGGAAGGAACCAAATCTAAGTAGGGCTAAATACTGCGTCAATTGTCTATTGCCGTGTAACAAACCACCCCACAACTCAATGGCTTGAAGCACCAACCATGCATATCTCATGACTCTGGGCTGATCGGGCTCGGCTGGGCAGTCCCTCTGCTCTTTGTGATGTGTCTGGGGCTGCATTCGTCTGGAGGTCCAACTGGGCTGAAGACGATGACTTGCCCACACGGCTGGCAGTGGGTGCTGGATGTTTGTGGGGAGCAGGGTACATGTGTGCCCCTCCATAGCCTTTTCTAGGGTGGCAGCGAGACTCCACAAAGGAGTATTCCCAGAAGAAAGAAGTAGAGCCTTCCAGTTCTCTTAAAGCCTGGGCTCAGAAGTGCCAGAGCATCACTTCTGCCATGATCTGTTGGTCAAAGCAGTTACAGGTCCAGAAAAAGCCAAGAGAAGGGAAACAAGTTCCATGTCCAAGTGGAGGGAAGGAGCTGATGATGGCCATGTTTGGAGCCTAATGACCACGAATGCTTTGTCCAAAGTCACAGAGCTAGTGAGTGTCAGAGTCAAGATTCCAACACACCAGTCTGCCTTCAGAATCCACATGCTCAGCCACTAGGTCATCCATCTGCACGTGACGATATACAAGGAAATGTCAATGTCTATGGGAAACACAATAAGCACAACCTAATTTCAGAGGAGAGATCAGTACAAAATAAAGAACTCAAGACTCTAAACTGAAAAAGGTCCCCCCTTTAGCCCCTCCTCCTTCTGTAATGTAGAATAAATGCTATTTTTAAAAAATGTCACAAAGGTTACATATGCTAAGGTTAAAACGAATTCTTTCTAGACTTTTTCATTTCAATATTCTGGATACATCCATTAAAGCTTGGGGGGGGGGCAGTTTCTGTGTGTGTGCGGTGAGGCAGGATGAGGGAATAGGGTGGGGTGAGACCACTGACTGACAAGTGCTCTAAGAACATACTCAGCCTGCCTATTGAATAAATTCGTTCCTGTGTGCCAGAGGCCGCAGAGGCCTGGAGTCAGCAGGAGAAGATCCAGGGACAGGCAGAATTTAGCCTGGTTCTGGACTCTGATTAGGCTTTAAAAAAGAGAACGAGAAGGTGAAAGAGGGGGAAGGGAAAATGTGAACAAGACATGGAGTTGGAAATGAACAGAAAGTAGTAACTAGGGGGATGGAGGAAGGGACCAGGCAGAAGCAAAAGGGTCTGGATTTGGAAATGAGAGGGCTGAATAGTAATTTTCTTGATGATTGGAGCTAAGTTGTCTCCCCACTTCAGAGGTATCCCAAAGTAGCACAGAGAACCAGATTACAAAGAATGAAGATCCTCACGAAACCCAGGCCCAGCTGTGTAAACTCTGTCTTGGACTTGGCTTTGCTGAAGGCAGATGCCTGGAGAGCCCTGCTGGGGGCTGGGTGGGAAGGACACTGCTCTGGACACATCCAGGCTTATCCCACCGTCTTACCCGTTTCACTTGGAGGAGGATTGACGAGCATAAGGCAAAGCCAGTCCTCAAAAACCTTCTTACAGCACTTTCCAGAGAATTTATTAACTTACTTCTCTTATCTTGCCCCCCTCTCAGGATTTCCTGGGGAAGGCAAGTCCATGGGGACTCTTTGGAGCCATTCTGAGCAAACACCATCCTCGGATTATTTTCCAAGTAAGGTGGCTTCCATCATTTTCATTTGCAAAACCTTTTCTCTTTCTTCACATTTGAAAGAACCCCAGTATGACTGTTGTAATTTTTTTCCTGTAAGTTACAAATATTTAGAGTCCCTGTCAAGGGAATGAAATAAAAGCAGATGTTTTCCCTTATGCTGGCCTCAAATAATACCACATTAGAAAACAGAGAGTATTTTCAAGTCTTGTTAAACATATTTCAAGGAAATAAACATTTGAGTGCAAACAAGAGCAGAAAGAAAATGGCACTTTTAGATTTAATATAGAATTCAGAGCAAAGGCGCCCGAGGCCCAGAGAGACTGAGGGACTTGTGTAAGGTCACAGAGTGAGTTCACAGCCAAGACAGCATCTAAATTTGGTTTTCTCAAGTGGCAGATTGTGTGCTTTCTAGAGACTCTGTGGTAGATTGATTGCAAAGATGGCCACAACTCTCCGTGCTTTCTGTATCCACATCCTTTGATATATGACTTAGTATTGCCTCCCATCTTGAGGTAGCCTATCTCCCCGCCTTTTGAATCCGGGCTGCCCTTGCAACTTGCTTTGGTCAATAGAATGTGGTGGGAGGTGTGCCGCTTCTGAGCCCTGGTCTCAAGGGGCCTTGTGTGCTCCCACTTGTTCTGCTGGACTCTTACTGCCACTGGAGGACAAGACTAGAATAGCCTGCTAGAGAACGAAAAGTCTTATGGAGAAGACCCCAGCTCCTTCAGCTAAAGTCAGACTAGTTGACAACCAGTCAACTGCCACACGTGACAGAGCCTAACCCAGACTGTCCAAGTTCACAGCTGATCATGAACGAGCCAATCTGAGACCACAAAAATTGCCCAGCTGACTCATGTGCAATAATGTATACTTATTGTTTTAAGCAGAAGCCAGCAAACTTTTTTTAAAGGCCAGATCCTGACTATTAGAGGCTCATAAGTCATATGCTCTGTCGTAACTCCCCTCTGCTGACTGTAGTGCAAAAACAGATAAATGCCAATATGTAAATGAACAGACACAGCCATGTCCAAATAAAACAATGTTTACAAAGACAGACTTTTCTGACAGGCTGTAATTTGCTGTTCCCTGATTATAAGTCTTTAAGTGTGGAGCAATTTGTTACACAACAAGAGCTAGCTGATACATCATGTGATTCTGAATTGATATACCAAGTGAAGAAAAACACCAAACTAACTGCCAATCACCTTATTTGTAGGGATAAAAGGGAGGAACAGAGAAAGGTGTCCCCATTTCCTTGACGTTCACACCTTAATTGCCTTTAATATCTGTCACATTTTCTCATTTGCAGACTGGGCGCTGTTCACCTATAGCTGCGATTTTCATCCTTATAAATAGAATCTCATGAGGATAGCCTCAAATGAGGATATTGGAGGTTGGGGGTGAACCTATTTTGGTTGCAGACTCAGTTTGCAAACTTCTGAATTCGGATTCTAACCCCCAGCTGAAACAGAGTTCAGAGAGGCCTGGAGAACTTTCAAAGCCAAATTCAACAGCCTCTGCTTGGTTCTCCTCATCCTCAGTGTCTCCATACGATGTGGTTCTTCTGATTACACCCTCCTTGAAATTCTCTCCTCCTTTGATTCCCATAATGCTGCTAGCTCATTTTTTTCATCTTTGGTCTATCAGCAGGAGCACTCTATTCAGAGTTGTTCTTCCTTTTATGTTTCAGTCCCAAATGATTTTTTCTTTCTGTTCTACACTAGTAGGTTTGGTCAGAATTCCTTTTGGAACCTGCTAAAAACTTGGAAACAGAATAGCTAAATTTTGGAAAAGTTCCTTAGGTGACTTTGGCTTTGATGAACATTCCTGTAGCAGATATTATTTTCTAAATATGACCCCAAAATATTTCCCATTCCACACCCCCTTCTGAAATGTGACTGTACCACTTTCTCCATCACAAGGTGGAGTCTATTTCTCAACCTCTTGAATGTGGTCAGACCCTGTGACATCTTTGACCAATGAAATGTAAAATGTGTGATTAGATGTGCTGAGACCACCATGATATGAGAAACCTATGCCATGTGGAACAGCCCAAGGATAAGACCTTGTATTATAGAGCACTGGGGCACCATGTAGGAGTGAAAAGCCATCTTGGAAGTGGACCCTCAGGCCCAGACTAACAGCTAACAGAACGTAGAATAAAACTACCCAACCTAGTCTTTCTTATATTGCTGACCCACCAAATCATGAGTGAAATAAATGGTTGTGTTAAGCACTTATGTTTCAGGGTTGTTTTCATTCAGTAATAGGTAAACTAGACCACCCCCACTCCAAACACACACACAAACCCATTAAGAACCATTGCCCTATACTGTCTACCTGGCCTATATGGTTTCAGTCCCTGTCCCTGAGCTGACAGCTCAGACATTATATCACCTCTTTTCCTGAGTCTGGGATTGAAATCTGTAGATGTCTTGCTGGTGCCTCAAACACTAAACTGAATATCTCATCTCCCTCTCTAAAACTCTTGTTCTCTTTTGCAATTAATTGCCCTGTCTTCCAACTCATCCTTGGAGTAATAGTTCTCTCCTCTCTCACCTGGAGTATCCAGTAAGTCATAAATTCCCCTTTGTCCTCTTCTTTTATCCATTGTGTCATTGCCCTAGTTAGGTCTTTACCATGTCTCAGATGCATTACGATAATGGTCACCTTCCTTATTATTTCTTCAATCCATCTTCTACATGGTGGCCAGAATGATCTTCCTAAAACATGAGTTGGCTCACATTTTATCTGTTCTTCCAAAAACAGCAATAACTCTTGAACATTCGCTAAAAAGAATTCACACTTCTCAGTGTGGTGGTTAACCCTCATTATTGAACAACAAAGTAATTTAAACTTTCATCCACTACCTCCCTGTCTCAGCATCACTCTCAGATAACTAACTGGTCTACCAGCTTGCTTTCCGGGAGTCTGGGCTTCTGTATGGGTTATTTCCTTAGTCTGGAATGCCTTTTTTCTCCTTTTTCACATGTGGAAATCCTTTGTGTATCTCAAAGTCCAGTTTAATTTTCATGATTTCCTGAATGCATTTTCTGGTTGCTCCTTTCCCAAGGGCTGCCATGTACAGCTGAGCTGGTTGTGTACTACACAACTCTAAGGAGAGTCATTCACAACAAGTACAATGTGAATTGTAGCTCCTAGAGTTGTACAGTGCACAACTTATAACAACACCCAGTCGTAAGTAGTTATTGCATTCTCTGTACTCCTTGAACATGATTCTTTATTTTGTTCACTTATATAATATGTGCAATATTCCAGGCATGGAATAAAGACTAAAAACACAAAGATATGTCATTAGGTCTTGGTCTTGAGGGGCTTAAATTTAGGGCAAATATAAACAAATGTATGTTACCAAAGACTTTCACCTTTATTTTATTCTTTTCCATTTTAGAGTTGCTTTGGAGCTTTATTTTAGTGCAAGATTCTTAGAAGAAAAGATCATGTCTTATTAATCACAGCCCATGATTAGCACTTGGCTTTGTACCATAGAGTGTTTCAGATAATGGTTATTATACTGTGTATGTACCAATTGTCCAAGAGCAATTGCTTATTGGCTCTTTGCATGGAACACTGCTAACCCCGTAATGCTGGATGGGAAATATACATTTAGAGCTGTGGCAGAGACTGCTGGATGTTCATTCCACCCATTTTCTTTTCTCAATGGGCACTCACCTAGACTGCTTTTCCTTGTCTTCCTGTCAATTAGACATGACCAGATCACTGAATTCTGGCCAAAGGAATGTGGGCAGGAAGCAGTATGTATCTAGGCCTGGCTTACAAGAACTTTCTGCTTAATCTTCTGCATTCTCTTTTCACCCTGGAGCTTAATGAAGAGGACAATGAAGATCTAAAGTGGGTGGTAGCACCATAATAAGGAAGCAGCTTGAGCCCTTGAGATGCTTTTTTGGGGGATCATTGGCTGACCAGGAATACCCACATTGCAACATTGCATGAGTCTGAAATAAATTTTTATTGTGTAAAGCTCCTGAAAGTTTGGAACTATTTGCTACAGCTTTCAATTTAACTTGCCTTGTACAATCCCTAAATTTAACACAACTGTCCTAGATTGATCATAACAACCTATTTTTCAAAAGATTATCCAGTAAAGATTTCAAAATTGCACTGATTACCCTCATTTAAATGTGAATTTTCTTGTATCCATGGTCAGAAATAATGACCTTGTTTAACTTCTTATGTTTGTAGTCTTTAAAAATAAAGAATCTCTTACAAATAATGCCCGTTTTTATCACAAAATCTTTTATTATAAAATCATAAGCCTGTAATTCTGTAACATGACAATATCATACTCAAGCACAGCATGTGGCATTTTAGGTGAAATGTCAAAATTAAAACTATAAGTTATCAACAAGACATCGACTTCCGGCCAAGATGGAGGCATAGGTAGTCGCACTGTGCCTCCTCCGCCAACCAAAACTAAGGACAACAAAAATTGAGAAACAAAAAACAACCAGAACAGAGATAAATGAACTGAACGGAAGTCTGACTACCGTACATCCAGACCGGTAAGGAGGGGCGGAGTTGGAGACCTACGGAAAGGGGTTGAGGGGTCCCGGCAGGAAAAAGCGGTGGCTGGCAGACACGGGTGCGCCGGGTACAGACGGCAGTGGACTGACCGGTGGCAGACCCTGGGCGAGGGAGGCAATGAATAGACCCAGTGAGGAGCGCAAGGCAGCTGGCTGTCCGCAGCCACACATTCGCGTGCAGACAAACTAAGCAAAAATGGGCAGCAAAACAGACTG
>PVIA01008789.1:0-67812 GCA_004024845.1 Tonatia bakeri | reverse complement strand
CTTCTTTCTTTCTGCTGCATAGAATTCCATTGTGTAAATGTACCATAGTTTTTTTATCTATTCATATACTGATGGGCATCTAGGTTACTTCCAGCACTTAGCTATTGTAAATTGTGCTGCTATGGACATTGGGGTGCATAGGTTCTTTTGGATTGGTGTTTTAGGATTCTTAGGATATAGTCCCAGCAGTGGAGTTGCTGGGTCAAAAGGCAGATCCAATTTTAGTTTTCTGAGGAAGTTCCATACTGTTTTCCACAGTGGTTGTACCAGTCTGCAATCCCACCAACAGTGCACTAGGGTCCCCTTTATTCCACAACTTCTTCATCACTTGTTGTTTGTTGCTTTGTTTACGATGGCCGTTCTAGTCAGAACGGTGTGAAGTGGTATCTCATTGTGCTTTTAATTTGCATCTCTCTGATAGCTAGCAATATTGAACATCTTTTCATGTATCTTTGAATCCTCTGTATGTCCTCCTTGAAGAAGTGTCTGTTCAAATTCTTTACCCATTTTTTAATTGGGTTGCTTGTCTTCTTAGAGTGGAGTCATGTAATTTCTTTATATATTTTGGAGATTAAACCCTTGTCTGAGGTATCATTGGCAAATACATTTTCCCATACAGTTGGTCCTTTTTTTATTTTAATACTGTTTTCTTTAGCAGTGCAGAAACTTTTTATTTTGATTAGGTCCCATTTGTTTATTCTTTCCTTTATTTCCCTTGCTGTAGGGGACATGTCAGTAAAAATGTTTCTGCGTGAACTATCTGAGATTTTCTTACCTACATTCTCCTCTAGGATTTTAATGATGTCATGGTTTATATTTAAGTCTTTTATCCACCTCTAATTTATTTTTGTATAAGGTGTAAGTTGGTGCTCGAGTTTCATTTTTTTGCACATAGCTGTCTAGTTCTCCCAACACCATTTGTTGAAGAGGTATTTTTACTCCATTTTATGTTGCTGCCCCCTTTGTCAAATATTAACTGACAACAGAGACTTGGGTTTATTTCTGGGCTCTCTGTTCTGTTCGATTGGTCCATGTGCCTGTTTTTATGCCAGTACCAGGCTGTTTTGATTACAGTGGCCTTGTAATACAATTTAATATAAGGTATTATGATCCCTCCTACTTTACTCTTCTTTCTCAAAATTGCAGCAGCTATTCAGGGTCGTTTATGGTTTCATATAAATTTTTAAAGTGTTTGTTCTATGTCTGTGAAATATGCCATTCATACTTTAATAGGTATTGCACTGAATCTGTAAATTGCTTTGGGTAGTATGGATATCTTGATGATGTTAATATTTCCAATCCATGAACATGGTATATGTTTCCCTTTGTTTGTGTCTTCCTTGATTTCTTTCTTCAGTGTTATGTAGTTTTCTGAATACAGGTGAAACTCTTTGGTTAGGTTTATTCCTAAGTATTTTATTTTTTTTTTGCCATATCAAATGGCATTTTTTCTTGATTTTCTATTGCAATAATTATTGACTATATTCCCTATGCCATAGTTTATATCCCAACTATTTTTATAACTGCCGATTTATACTTCTATAATCAGCACCTGTATACTCCACCTGAATTAATTCATCCAATCAACCTCCTTCCCATCTGATAGCCATCAGTTTGTTCTCTGTATCTATGATTTATTTCTATTTTGTTTTTAGATTCCACATAAAAGTGAAATCAGATGGTATTTGTCTTTCTCTGTATGCTTATTTCACTTAGCATAATACCCTCTAAGTCCATTCATGTTGTCACAAATGGCAAAATGACTCTAAATTGGTTCAGCCACCATAAAAAACAGTATGGTGTTCCCTCAAAAAATTAAAGATACAACTACTATATGACCCAGCAATTCCACTTCTGTATAATTATCCAAAGAAATCCAAAACACTAATTTGAAATGATATATGTACCCTTATGTTCATTATAGCATTACTTATAATAGCTGAGATATTAAATTAATTACTGATAAAGAAGGACTTTCTATTGCCATTTTGTTAATTTTATCTTACTGTCTTTCCTTTGGGTTTCATTATTTCTTTGTAGTGATAGGCTTTGGTTTTCTCTATTTCTTTTTATGTATGTTACATATACATATTTTCTCTGTGGTCACCATTAAAATTACATAGAGTATCCTAAAGGTATAAAATTCAATTTTAAACTAATTTAATTTTAGTCATCTACAAAATCCCTACAATTTTACAGCCTTACCTCCAATTTATATTATTGATTTCACAAATGCTGTTATATTGTGTATAACAATCAACATAAGCTTATAGCTTTTATTATTTTGTCATTTAAATTTTATACAAGAATTATGTGAAATTATGCACTAAAATTACAGTAATACAGATTACTATATTTGTCCATGTATTTAACATTACCAGAGAACTTCACAATTGTTTAGGACTCCATATTTCTGCCTATTGTCTTTTTGTTACACTGTAAATTTTTCCGTTTAGTATTACTTGAAGAGAAATAACTGTAGTGCTAATGAAGTCCTTCAGCTTTTGTTTATCTGAGAAAGTATTAATTTCTTCATTTTTGAAAGAATGCTGTATTAGATACAGTATTCTTGACTGACAGTTTTCTATTTAAAATTTCTTTTGTATTTATTATTGATTTTTAGAGAGTGAGAGGAAGTGAGGAGAAACATCCATTTTTTGTTCCACTTATTTATGCATTCATTGGTTGATTCTTGTATGTGCCCTGACCAAAGTTTGAACCCACAACCTTGATTTATCAGGATGATGCTCTAACCAATTAAGCTTACCTGGCCAGAGCCAACAGTTTTTAATTTAAGCCATTTGCATATATTATCCCATCCCTTCTGGCTTACAAGATTTCCACTGAGACATTTTTTAACAATCTCATACAAACTCCCTTATTTGTAATGAGTTGTCTTTTATTTTTGTCCACTTGATGGTATCCTCAAAGATCCTCATAGACTCTTCATCTTACTTCATTCTTTTTATTTTTGCTCCTCTAACTTTATAATTTCAAATTACCTACTTACAAGTTTGCTTATCTAGTGGTTTATCTCTCATTTGACATTGAAGTCCTTTTTATCTTTTTTTTTGATTGCTTGTATTTGAAGTTGCATCTGTAAGGCTCTTAAGAGGGAGAAGAAATTTGCTAGCTTAGGGAGAGCCTAGCCAAGTCTAACATAGAAGACAGGACCTTGAAGATAAAATTGGTTGTGAAAATCTGGTATAAACTTTGAATTCTGGGATAGCCACCCAGTTTAATGCACAGCACCTTGGTTTTCATCATTTAGGTGTTTCTTAGTTTGAGCACTGATTATTGACATCACTGTATTACTTGCTGCTTCCCTTGTGTGTCCTCATCATTGTCTTAACAATTGTCATTTCAATATATAACCTTACATTTTTGCAAAAACTTCTAGCTGATTTTCTCTGAAGGAAATTATGAAATCTGACTCAGAAATTGAATTGTAGTTCTAATTTTTTGACTTAATAACTCTGTATTCATGGGTCAGTCATTTAACCAGTCTCTGCTTGATTTAGGGGAAGTATGTGGTGATGGACAAAAAGCTAGACCAGAAAGCTAGATATTTAAATATTTTCTCTGACTCTTACTTGCTAGTTACATGTTTTGGAGCAAGTTTAACTTCTCTGGGCACGAGGAGGTTGGATGCTATTCCTTTTTTTTTAAAGATTTTATGTATTTATTTTTAGAGAGAGGGGGAGGGAGAAAGAGAGGGAGAGGAACATTAATGTGAGAGAAACATCATTTGGTTGCCTTTCACTTGCACCTGGACCAGGGACACAATCCACAACCAGTCACATGCCCTGACTGGGAATCTAACCATTGACCTTTCACTTTGTGTGACAATGCCCAATGAACTGAGTAATGTGTCAGGGCTGGCCTCCATTCTTAACCAAAGCTTCCTTTCATCCACCTACTCAGTGGCTGCAAGACACTGGCTCTGGGGAGGGCTAAGGACTTGGGCAATGAAAATGTGAGTGCACAATCCAGTAGAGAAGAGAGAAATGGAAGGAAACAATCATAATGGAATAGGATAAACACTGATGTGGTTTGAATTTTCCTTAAGAATACTAAATATTAAAGATATATAGAAATTGAGGGTGTATGATAGAAAGGTGCAGAGATGAAGGAAGGGTCATTCTAGACAATGATATGGTGCAAGCCCATGCAAAAGATTCTGGCTTTACCGTGATGTATCATTTGCATGTTAAAGAACTCTCTTACTCTTGTGACATAATTAGAAGGCTCCATGCAATAAAACATGTATTTAATCTCAGCCAGGCTCCTCTTTGCGCCTAGCCCAATATCACTCTGCTAGTTAACTTCTCATGTATACCTTAGTGGCAGGTCAAGTGCCATGTCCTAAATGAAGTGCTTTCCTGATACACTTCCATTTGATGAAAACAACCATTTTAAGATACTTTGGTTGTTGTTCTTTGTATGTCTTTGTCAATGGACTGTTAACTCCTCTTTTGCAAGGAAACTGCACTTTTATCTCAGCATAACCAATATCTAACCCTGACTTTGCCATGGTATATGCTAAAAAATACTCACATAGCCAATACCGTCTGCAGTTTAATGCAGAGCCTCAATCTCACAGTGTGAATCCAGTTCCCCCTTTTAGTAGCTGTTGACTTTAGGAAGTTATTTAATCTCTCTGGATTTCAGTTTTCTAAGGAAAAAATTATAAAATATAGAGATGTAGTACACTTAGCATGGTCTCTCACACAATAAACATTTCATAAAGAATAACTATTTACAATAATCATTTCTTGAGCAGATGAAAGAGGATCCCTAGATAACAAACACTCTGGACTGAGACTGTCTCAGATTTCAGGGTCTGTGGACATGCTGCACACCATAGTGAGCAGGACTACTCTAGGACCACTCCCTTCACACATATTGTGGCTTTCTTAGGTATTTTTTGACTAGTTAAGTTGGCCTGTGGGTCTCAATTACCTTATCTATTACATTGAACTAATTTAATAGTTTGTTCTGAGGATTAAATGAGTAAATGTTAATATAAAGTGATTAGAATAGTTCTTGATATATAATAATCACTTAGTAAGTCAGAGCTACTATTATTAGTAGTGCTAGTAGTATAATGCAGTACACATTATATCTTGGGATTGTTTTAAGGCTTAAATAAGGTAACATATATGAAATATTTGCCCTTCATCCAGTGGAGTGAGCCCTCAGCAAATGTTAGCTGTTACTCTCTTTATTGTGGTACACCTCATTCCATTTCTTAAGAACTATCATTTACAGAATCTCTCCACTTCCTGTCTTCTCTGCTAGAGGGTATGCCAGTTCCTAGAAGAGCCTTTCAAATACCCTCCAATTTCTCTTTAATTCTGTCATTCTGTGACATAGGCACTATGATATTATATAGGAACACAAAAGAGTTTTAATAGAATTTTAACTTTGAAGAGGGATACATTCATTGAAAGGTTATTTGATATGTCCAAAGTTCTGAGAGTTTCACTTCATATGATGAGTAATTTGCTTGATTCCCTTTTTTCCTGTTTTTATCCAGATGTTTTGCATTACTTGACAAAGAGAGAACCTGAGTGTTGCTCTTTTGTCAGTGTTGAAAACTATTCATGAATATACTTGAAATAAAAAACAAAGATATATTTCTTTCTAGCTTTTCTTTTCACTACACAATCCTATTAGTATTCTTGAATTATATAACAAACCACCACAGTCATCCAGATGGTAACTCATATCACATGAATCATGAGTCCAAGGCAAGTTTGATTCTCTGCATTCTAATCTCCAAACGTAGCTGAGAGTCATTATCTGGGAATATTATTTCCTTACTTCATCTCCCTATATTTGAGCCATGATATAAAGTTATGAATAAATAGGAAAAAAGAGATGAGTAAAAATCTAAATAAAGAAAAACAGACACAAATGAAGTAATGGAGTTGAAACTTAAAATATGTCTATAAAGTGGTAAAAGAAACAAATAGACAATGATTCTTTTCCCCTCTCATGCTCAAGTTTGTCTATATTAATTTGGGACAGTGAGGCAAAATTATGGTTGAACAGTAAATGCAAATCTCATGTTTCCTTAATTCATTTAGCCTTACTGCATTAATTAAAGCTTGTATTTAATGTCTTACCTATCCAGAATGTACCATATGGGCATGTGGGTGAAAGTGCTGCAAGAACCTTTACTTATGCAGTCTTAGATTACACAGGCTTCAAAATAACCCTTATGTTAAATTGCATCTCTAAAGTCTGCATCATTTGAAGAGACAGCTGATGAGTTTAGGTTATAATCCAGTGGAGAACAAATCAACATACTCATTTTAGCGAATGTTTTGAGCTCAACACAATTTTTAGTGCAAGTTTTGAGACATCTATATTACAGAGCTGTTTTTTAAAATCCTCTCCTAAATCCTTGCACTTCTTTTAATGAAATCTGTGTAAAGAAAGACTGAAGATAAGAATTTTAAAATTCTGCTAGAAGTAGAATACATAGCCAGTTGTACAAATGTTGTAGATCAATGTTATACTTTAAAAATTCAATCTCATGTTAGTGAGAACTTGAAAATTAAAACTTAAGCTGAGATTGAGAACAGGCTGACAGTGACCAGAGGGGAGAGGGGAGGGAATTTCAGGGGAAAGGGGGAAGGGTTTGCAGGAACAAGTATAAAGGACACATGGACAATAACAAGGGGGGGGGCGTGGAAATGGGAGGGAGGTGGGGAGGGTTAGGGCCCTGGGATGGGGGTAAAAGGCAGAAAACTGTACTTGAACAACAATTAAAATACAAATAAAACTTTTAAACACTTTTAATATGTATTTGAATAAAAATGGTCTGTATTTTCTACTTTGAAATAGCTAGAACTTTTTAATATGAAGACATCTTTCTGTAAAAATGTGTTATTGCTTTTTGCTTAGGTAATAAATATAATTTCAATGCAGTTGTTAATCCAAGCTGTTTAATTCCATTAAACAAGGTTTCTTCTGATCTTTGGATAACAAAAAATGTCAACCATTTTATAATATTTGGAAGAAAGGCTGTGTTTTTTTGGTCACACAAGTCATTGTTATAAAATACGTACAACAACAACAACACTCCTCTTGCAGCACTAGCTTCTCCCTCCCCCTCTACAGAGGGTGAAGAGCGCATAGCTTCTGCAGCTGGGTAGACTGGGACTTAATATTGTGTTTTCCTTCACATAGGCCTTGTGTTCTCAAATAAGACATTTCACTAATTTACAACACTATTTCTTGAGGTGTAAATTAGAAACAATAATTCTGACTTTTCAGAGTTCTTTGTATAATGAACAAGGTGACCTATGTTAAATGTTGGCTCATGGTGTGTAACTAATTCCTCAGTGAATGGTGTCATTGTGGAGATTGACAACTGAGGGTAGATCCAGTCTTCCTAGAGCAGGCTTCTTCACTCAGGGTCCACTTTTGTCTTCACTAACCTCTGAATGAAATTTGACGTTTTCTTCCATTATGAATGTGGGCAGTAAATCACTTCACTTTTGAGATTGGTTGGGAGGCCAAGCCCATGTCTATTATAATGTATAATTTGAATTGTTGAATGTTCCTAGTTCCCATCTTTCTTAGCAGTGTTAGCATTCCATGTCCAAGGTAGGCATATCATGGGTCTCAGCTCTCCAATTTTGTGGAAAAAGTGGTACTAATATGGATACACCCATTTGTTTCCTGTTGTGTGGGGCTGCTTTGACTGACAAGGGTAGAGTCCAGTAGTTCCTGCGAGACCCTATTACCTGCAAGTTTAAAATTTACCATCAGCCCATTTAGGGAAAACTTTGCTGCCCCCTGGTATGTTAAATGCACTAATTGCTGCCAAGTCAGATTATTGTTGATTCACACATAGTTCTTTCTCAGAAAGAAGTTGACAGTCAACAATACATTTAATATCAAGGCCCAATTATGAGTCAGCTACTATACTAAATATAGAAGATTTAAAGATGAAAATTAGAAACACCAGTCACTGCCCTAAAGTCTTTCTAGTTGGGTGGTGGACACAGATAAGAAAGCAAACAACTGCCATACACTATGGGAAGAGCTATGATATGACAAATTACAGTCACTTCAAGAGGACGTATGAAAATGGTTCTCTTTGAAATAAACCTTACTGGTCAGTCCAATTGTGTTACTACAGTAAGTAATACAGGAAATGCACATTCTATGCTCCTGCCTTCAGAAAATGAACATTTGCTTCAGTGAGATGACATTAACTCATGAAGCATTAGCAAGACCAGGGGACAGTATTTACTCAGATGTGCATCATGTACAACATGGAGTTTAAGCTCATGGCTGATCATAGTCTATAAGGGCAATAGACAGAGCATTGGGTGTGCTTAAAAGATCTAAAATAACTTCATGGAAGAAAGAGCATTTGGATTGGTCTTGACCCTCAAATATCTTAATTTCTACATGTCATTGTGGTCATATTTTTTGACAAGCTGATCTTTGAAGAAACAGAAATGACACTGCATATTAGCAATATCAACTTTACAAATGATTTATTAAGATGAGTTCCTTTGTGGTTATCTGTTATGTTTGTTAACTTAGTTATAATCATTTTCATAGGGGATATTTTCTGACTTTGACTTTATGGTTAAATGACACAGTAACTTCTTATGTCATTCTCAAAGGATGATATTGATAAAACTCTGTTTGCCCTATGCATATCCTTTCTGACTTGATAGATATTTATCACCTGAACTCTTAAAGTATTTTACTTTGGAAAATAAACAAAGTTTACTATGGCAGACTCCAGCCAGCAGAGTCTGCATGTTGTGGATGAAGATGAGAACAAATGCACACAGACTACAGCAGTCCTGTGGAGAAAAAGGTATAGTACAGGTACTCTCTTAAGATGCGAGTCCTATGGCTGTTTCAAGGGGAGGGCACCCTGGCCAGTCTCAAGGGGAGAGTGCTCCTATCCTTGCCTGGACTGGCTTTTATTGTTTCTCTCAGGTCTTATTATCTATTACACAGAATGTTATTGTCTACATTTTAGGTACAGTCAAGGCAACACAAATAACAAATGCAGAAGAGAGAGCTGAACACTCCATCCTTGGAAAAATTCATACATGCTTTGGAAATTACCTTGAAGATAGGCAATAAACATCTGTTTCAGACCAGGGTGAGGGAGTTTTAGAAAGAGCAAGACAAAACAGTCTGGCTCCAATAGGAAAACCAGTTTGAGGGTCTGGCTCCTGCCCACCATTTCACTCCTGTTGGCTTTCAATACAGGGCTGAGTCACATTCACCATTTTCAAACAAACAGTTCCCTACAGTTACCAAATGAAAACAAGTAGACTATTTATTAATATCTAGGAGTAAGGCACCATTACTCGATTTTAGCAGACTCAAAGGCAAGCTGAAGAATAGAAAAGTTTCATAGAGGAATAAAATGGGTGTTGACAGGGGAAGGTGAAGATGGGCTAACTAGAAGTAGGGTGTCCTGTATCCTAGGTGTCTGGTGTGGGAGCATAGTTGGCTTTCTCTGATTGGTCCTGAGTTGGAAGCAAAGGCAAAATGTAGGGAAACTGATAGTCATATACTAAGTCCTAACCATCCTGGGCCAATTGCTGCTGAAGTCAACATTTGGCTTCCCAGACCAGATTTTGGATCAGAGTTCTATTGTCATAGAAGGTCAGGCCATTGTGTCTATATTTTCAATTTCTACCTTTTCAATCTGAATAGTTTTAATTATTTAGCTCATCACATTCTCTTAATTATTTAGATTGCTATTGTCCTGATGAATATTTAACCTATTGTTTTTTTATTAAGAGGCAGGGGTAAGAGCTGACTATCTATTACAAATACAGATTTTGCCACAAGTTTATAAATAGGCAACATAATATTTTTGTTCTGTTTTTTTTTTTCCTATCTGAAGAGCATTTGTTTTCATCTCCTGCTAATACACTGTATTGTGTCATGTCAGATGTGTTGGTATGTTTGTTTGTTTATTTATTTATTTACTTATGTAATCTTTTTTCTTGTTTTATTTGGATGTACTATAACTTTGTATGAATTTAAGAAGTACAACGTAATGATTTGATATATATGTACACATAGAAATAAACAGAAATAAAATATTTCATAATTAACTCAGCTTCAGATCTGTAATTCATTCCTTAAAATACATTAGAAACATAACTTCATAACTATAGTTTAATGAGTAGAATCATTCTTTTTTTTAAGTTGTTGTTCAGTTACAGTTGTCACCATTTTCCTCCCTGTTGCTCTCCCCTGCCCCAACCACCCTCTGCTCCGAAAGACAATCCTCTTACCAGGGTCCTTGTCCATGGTCCTTTGTACATGATTTCTTTCTTTCCTCTGTTTTCCCTCACCCACCTCCCCTCTGGTCACTGTCACTTTGCCTATTATTTCCATGTCTCTGGTTCATTTTGTCTCATTTGTTTGTTTTGTTGATTAGGTTACACTTATAGGTGAGATCATATAGTATTTGACTTTCATTGCCTGGCTTATTTCACTTAGCACAATACTCTCCAGTTCCATCTATACTGTCATGGAAGGTAGGAGCTCCTTTCTTCTGCATAGTATTCCATTATGTAAATTTACCACAGTTTTTTGATCCACTCTTTTACTGATGGGCACAAAGGCTGTTTCCAGCACATGGCTACTATATATAGCACTGCTATGAACATTGGGGTGCATAAGTTCTTTTAAAATGGTGTTTCAGGGTTCTTAGAGTATAACACCATCAGTGGAATCACAAGGTCAAAAGGCAGTTCCATTTTTAGTTTTCTGAGGAAATTCAATACTGTCTTTCAGAGTGGCTACACCCACCTGCATTCCCACCAACAGTGTACTACAGTCCCCTTTCCCCCCCAAGCTTGCTAGCACTTGTTATTTGTTCATTTGTTTATGATGGCCATTCTGACTGGTATGAAGTGGTATCTCATTGTGGATTTAGTTTGCATCTCTCTGATGGCTAGTGATGCTGAGGACCATTTCCCTTGCCTAATGGCCAACTGTATGTCCTCCTTGAAGGAGTGTCTGTTCAGGTCCTTTGCCCATTTTTAATTGGATTATTTGTCTTCCTGGGGTGGAGTCATGTGAGTTCTGGATATATTTTGGAGATCAAACCCTTGTCCAAGTATCATTGGCAAATATGTTTTCCCATATGGTTGGTTCCCTTTTTAGTTGCTGATGTTTGTTTTTTTTAGCTGTGCAGAAGCTATTTAATTTGAAGTATTCCCATTTATTTATTCTTTCCTTTATATCACTTGCTCTAGAGGATATATTGGTGAAAATATTGCTGTGTGGGACATCTGAAATTCTGCTGCCTATATTCTCCTCTAGGAATTTTATGGTGTCACCATTAATATTTAAGTCATTTTAAAAAATAGTTTATTGTTGTTCTGGAACAGCTGTCTACATTTACTTCCCACCACTCTCTCCTACTCCAGCCATCCCCACCCTCCTTCCCTGCTTCCACCCGCCTTGGTTTTGCCGATGTGTCCTTTATAGTTGTTCTTGAAAACCTTTCTCCCTTTCCCCCCCACTACCCTCTCCCACCTCCTTCTGTTTACTGTCAGATCATTCTTAATTTCAATGTATTTTATAATATTTTGCTTGCCTGTTTATTTTGTTCATTAGGTTCCAGTTAAAGGTGAAATTATATTGTATTTGTCTTTCACTGCCTGGCTTATTTCACTTAGCATAAAGCTCTCCAGTTCCATCCATGCTGTTGTGAAAGATAGGAGCTCCTTCGTTCTCTCTGCTGCATAGTATTCCTTTGTGTAAATGTACCATAGTCTTTGATCCATTGATTTACTGGTGGGTACTTAGGTTGCTTCCAGCACTTGGCTATTGTAAATTGTGCTGCTTTGAACATTGGGGTGCATAGGCTCTTTTGGATTGGTGTTTCAGGGTTCTTAGGATATAATCCCAGCAGTGGAATTACCAGGTCAAAAGGCAGTTCCATTCTTAGTTTTCTGAGGAAATTCCATACTGTTTTTCAAAGTGATTGCACCAGTCTGCATTCCCTTCAACAGTGTACTATGGTTCCTTCTCCACAGTACACTGTTCTTTGTTGCTTTGTTTATAATGGCCATTCTCACTGGTGTGAAAGTGGTGTCTCACTGTGGTTTTAATTTGCATTTCTGTGATGGCTAGTGATGCTGAGAATCTTTTCATGTGTCTCTGGGCAATCTGTATGTTCTCCTTGGAAAAGTGTCTGTTCAGAATTCTTGCTATTTATTTATTTATTTATTTATTTATTTATTTATTTTCTTCCTAAAGTGGAGTTGTATGAGTTCTTTATTTATTTTGGAGATCAAACCCTTGTCTGAGTTATCATTGGCAAATATGTTTTTCCATATAGTTGGTTCTGTTTTCATTTTAATGCTGTTTTCTTTACCCATGCAGAAGCTTTTTATTTGGATGAGGTTCCATTTGTTTATTCTTTCTTTTATGTTTCTTGCTCTAGGGGACAAATTAGTGAAAATATTGCTGTGTGGAATATGTGAGATTTTTCTTCCTATGTTTTTCTCTAGGACTTTTATGGTGTCACGACTGATATTTAAATTTTTTATCCACCTTGAATTTATTTTTGTGTATGTTGTAAGTTGGTGATTGAGTTTCATTTTTTTGCATGTAGCTTTCCAGGTTTCCCAACACCATTTGTTGAAAAGGCTATTTTTGCTCCATTTTATGTTTCTGCCCTGTTTGTCAAACATTAATTGACCATAAAGACTTAGGTTTATTTCTGGGCTCTCTATTCCATTCTGTTGGTGTATGTGTGTGTTCCTTTACCAGTACCAGGCTGTTTTGATTACAGTTGCCTTGTAATATGGTTTGATATCAGGTATTGTAATCCCTCCCACTTTGTTCTTTTTTCTCAAAATTGCTACAGCTATTTGGAACCATTTATGGTTCCAAATAAATTCCTGAAATGTTTGTTCTATATCTGTGAAATATGTCATTGGTACTTTAATAGGTATTGCATTGAATCTATAAATTGCTTTGGACAGTATGAACATCTTGATGATTTTAATTCTTCCAATCCATGAGCATGGTACATGCTTCCATTTGTTTGTGTCTTCCTTAATGACTTTCTTCAGTGTTGTGTAGTTTTCTCAGTACAGGTGTTTTACCTCCTCAGTTAGATTTATTCCTAGATAAGTTATATTTCTTGTAGCTATGTCAAATCGGATTTTTTTCCCCTGATTTTGGTTTCTGATATTTCATTGTTGGTGTAAAAAATGTCTTTGGTTTCTGAATATTGACCTTGCATCCACTGTTTTGCCAAATCTTTTATTAGCTTGAGTTGGGTTTTTTTGATGGAGTCTATAGGGTTTTCTATGTATACTACAATGTCATATGCAAACAATGACAGTTTTGCTTCCTCCTTTCTGGTTTGGATGCCTTTTATTTCATTTTCTTATCTAATCACTGTGGCTAGAACTTCCATACCATGTTGAAGAGAAGTGGTGAAAGAGGAAACCCTTGTCTTGTTCCTGATCTTAGTGGGAGAGCTTCTAGATTTTGCCTATTGAGTACAATGTTGGCTGTAGGTCTCTCATATATGGACTTTATTATGTTGAGGAATACTCCCTCTACTCCCACTTGGCTGAGTGTTTATACCTTAAATGGGTGCTGTTCTCTATCAACTGCTTTTTTCATATCTATTGCTATGATAATGTGATTTTAGTCTTTTGTTTTGTTTATGTGATATATAATGTTTATGGATTTATGAATATTGTACCATGCTTGCATCTCTGGGATGAATCCCACTAGATCATGGTGTGTGATCTTTTAAAAGAATTTTTTGATGCAGTTTGCCAATATTTTGTTGAAGATTTTAGGGTCTATGTTCATCAGTGATATTGGTCTATAGTTTTCTTTCTTTGTCATGTCTTTATCTGGTTTTGGAATTAGGATGATGCTGGATTCCTAAAAGGAGTTTGGGAGTCTTCCATCTTCTTGGAGTTCTTGGAATTGTTTGTGAAGGACAGGGGTTAGCTCATCCTTAAAAGCTTTATAGAATTCCCCTTGTGAAACCATCTGGTCTAGGGCTTTTGTGGATCAGGAGTTTTTGATTACTGCTTGAATTCATCAGCTGTTATGGCGTAATCAGGCTTTCTGTTTCTTCATCACTCAGTTTTGGAAGACTATATTTTTCTAGAAGTGTCTATTTCACCAAAGTTTTCAAATTTCTTGGCATATAGTTCTTCATAGTAATTTCTTACATAGCTTGGTATTTTTGTGGTATCAGTTGTAATCTGTCCTGTTTCATTCTGATTGTGTTTATTTGGGTCTTCTCTCTTTTTTTCTTGATGAGCCTGCTTAAAAACTTTATCTTTGTTTTGTTTGTTTATCTTTTCAAATAACCATTTCCCAGATTTATTGATCCTTAGAATTGTACTGTTAGTCTCTATGGCATTTAATTCTGCTCTGATCTTGGTTACTTCCTTCATTCTACTTGCTCTGCGCTGTCTTTGTTTTTCTTTGAGTTCTTGTAGGAGTAGGTGTAGGCAGTTAAATCAAAATGTTTCTATCTTTTATAAATAACTCTGTATTACGGTGAGCTTTCCTCTTAGGACTGCCTTTGGTATGTCCCATAAGTTTTGGATTGTTCTGAGTTCATTTTCATTTGTTTCTAGAAACTTTTTTAACTTCTTCCTTAATCTGAGTCTAGACCAATTCATTGTTTAATAGCATGCTATTCAATCTCTGTGAGTTTGGGTGCTTTTTTTTCTTTCTTTCTTGAGATTGGTCTCTAGTTTCAGTCACTTGTGGCCAGAGAACAAGCTTGACATGATTTTAATTTTCTTGAATTCGGTGAGACTTGCTTTGTGTCCTATCATATGGTCTATCTCTGAAATTGTTCCATGTACATTTGAAAAGAATGTGTATTTTGCTTCTTTGGGATGAAAGGTTCTCTATATATATCAGTTAAGCCCATAGGATCTAGGGAATTGTTCAATGCCACAATATCTTTGTTGATATTTTGTTTGGAAGATCTATCTATTTTTGACATTGGGGTGTTGAATTCCCCTACTTTAATTGTGTTGCTGTCAATATTTTTCTTGAATTCCTCCAAGACTTTCTTAATGTATTTGGGTTCTCCTATGTTGGGTGCATATATATTTCCAACGTTTAAGCCTTACTGATTCATTCTTCCATTGAGTGACCTTTTGAGTCTTTTTTTACAGCTCTTTTTTTGAAATGTATTTTGTCTGATATGAGTATTGCTACTCTGACTTTTTTTCCCTGTCCATTTTCTTGGAATGTTTGTTTCTACCCTTCACTTTCAGTCTGTGTAGGTCTTTTGTTCTGATGTGGGTCTCTTCTAGGCAGCATCTGTGTAGGTTATGAATCTTATCCATTCAGCTATTCTATTTTTTTATTGGAGCATTTAATCTATTTACATTTAAGGTTATTATTGATAGGTACTTATTCATTGCCATTTTTTCATACCTGTGCTCCTCTCTTACTCACTGTTTTTCTTTCTATTCTTAAAGCAGCCCCTTTAGCAGCTCTTACAGAGCTGGTTTGGAGGAGGTATATTTTTTGAGGCTTCTTTTGTCTGGAAAACTTATTTGGCCTTCCATTTTGATTGAGAGCCTTGCTGGATAGAATAGTCTGGGTTGCAGGCCTTTTTTTTTTCATTACTTGGAATATTTCTTGCCATTCTCTTCTGGTTTAGAGCATTTCCATTGAGAAGTCAGATGCTAGTCTTATCAGAGCTCCCTTCTATGTTACTCCCTGTTTCTGCCTTGCTGCCTTTAAGATTCTCTCTTTGTCTTGGAATTTTGCCATTTTAATTATGATGTGTCTTGGAGTGGGCCTGTTTGGGTTCCTCTTGATTGGGACTCTCTGTGTTTCCTGGATTTGTGTACTTTTCCTCTCATCAAAGTAGGCAAGTTTTCCATCATTACTTTTTCAAACAGGTTTTCTCTCCCTTGGTCTTTATCTTCTCCTTCTGGTATCCCTATTATATGGATATTATTACATTTCATGCTGTCTTGCAGTTCCCTTAATACCTCTTAATTATTTCTGAGTCTCTTTTCCTTTTCTTGCTTTTTCTGGGTGTTTTTTTCTATGTTGTTTTCCAGCTCACTGATTCAATCCTCTCCTTCGCTTATCTTCTTTTTGATTCCTTCTACTGTGTTCTTCAATTCATACATTATATACTTCATTTCCTCTTGGCCTTTGTTGATAGTTTCTATATCATTTTCATGTTGATATAGTTTGCAGTGAGTTTCCAGTAGTTTCCCTGTAGTTTTTGGTAATTCTCTGTGAGCTCATTGAGCTTCTTTGTAACCATTGCTTTGAACTCAATATATGATAGCTAACTTGCCTCTACTTCATTTAGCATTCTTTCTGAGGTTTTTTCATTTCATTTCATTTGAGATTGTTTGTTTGTCTTCCCACTGTTTGTGAGATTCTTTTTGTTAGCCTCTGCTTCTTAAATTGATCTGTTCTGACTTTCTGGGTTTATAGTTCACATTATAATCTAGGAAACACAAAAATTCAGCAAGTCACATAAACAAAAAACACAAGTCACTCCTTCTCCTTCTTCCATCGTTATCTGTTGGTGGTTTCTTTATTGGTTGGTTTCCTCTTTCAGCAGATATACTGGTATTCACAGTTCTCACCTTATCTTGTTTGTGATCAGTGGCAGGTGAAAGACAAAATAGTTTAAGACAGCAGGAGAGTATTCTATGGGATTTAAAGTATCAACATGTAGAGAAGACATAGGGGATTCTTTGGATAAGTATTGTGTTAACTGTGATATTTCACCAACCAGTCACTTTTTAGACAGGGTGAAAAAAAGTTAAGACTCTTATTGGGTGGGGGGAGGTTTGTAGGGTGGATCCAGAAAACAGTGAGCTTGTGGGAGGTCAGAATATGAGATATGGTGAAAATAAAGGGTAAAAAATAGATGTAGTGTGTGAGAGAATACAGTTAACCACAACAGTAATAAAGCTCTGAAAGTCAGTGAAATGGGCAAAGATCTGGGAGGGATGCTGTGTAGTATTTAAAATTGTATAGAACAAAAATTATATTATAGTAATAGAGCAACAATCATATGACTGAATTTATGTGATCTGAATGACAAGAATAGGAAGTCCATGAACATGAGTAGTCATGTAGTCATGGTCTTATCACAGTAGACCATTGCACATTAAAAAATCTGTCCATCATTTAGTGGTTGCTATAACACAGCCTAATTCCAATTGAAGAGAACTAGGATTACTTGTGCTGGCTCACAAGGAACTATAAGCTTGCATTCCTCCATGTGCAGCTACAAACTGCCATTTCGTGTGTGTGTGTGTGTGTGTGTGTGTGTGTGTGTAGGGATGGGTGGATAACATCATACCAGAAAATAAGTTTCTGGTGGCCATGAATGAAGGGCACATCTATTTTGCTTTCTTGTTTATTTACTTATAAGTGATGTAATGATGCCCTCCCAGGTAGACATAATTACTTCTGATGCTTTGGTTTTTTATCAGAAAGCAATTTTGTTTAAAGGGCAGTTTTGCATAATTTAAAAATAATTTTCTCTCTCTGCTGCTAGAAATCTTGTTACCATCTGGTGTCATGGCCATTTATGTCTGTAGGGGGTGTATGATGCTATTAATGGAAGTGCCTGCTAATGCTCTCCAGATAGGAAGGTGGATGGTGGTCAGGAAGAGGTTCTCCATGATCATCTGATCCCAGCCTGCTGTTGTCACATGTTTCAATATGTGGATTTAATTCTGAGTGGAAACACTAGAAGTATGGCTATCCATTCTCCTATGTAGGAGCGCAGGGTCATGCACTTGAATTGACCCAGGGGCATTGCAAGTTTCTCCTTTAGATCTACATAACTTCCTGCCTTTAACTGTATTAAATTTGAAATATTCATAAAGAGTAAAACACTAAAAGTGTGTTTTTTGTATGATGAATCTGTGGGTTGTGATAGTTTTCTTTTTTCCTTTTCAATTTTCTACAACCATAATATTTTCATTTAATAACTTCATAATTATATCTAATTAGTTAAATTACCCTATTTTTTGGGTCTTCTTCTTGAATTGATTTTAAATGTACAGAAATTTGACAAGTAGAGCAAAGAATTCCTGAATTTGTTCATCAAATGTCATCAAATGTTAATACTTTATATAACTACAGAATAATTATAGAAAGCTAATTTTTTAAAATTGGAATTCAGCAGTAAGGAAGAGATTTTCCTCTTATCTATCTATAGATTTTCCTCTTATCTATCTATCTATCTATCTATCTATCTATCTATCATCATCATCTATCTATTTATTATCTATCTATGACACATCTTTATATCAAAATGAATTCATAAGTGTTTTTTAGTCTATGAAATATAAGACACTTCTATAATTATTTTATTGCTCAATTTGCCCAGATGTGGCAGTTGGGAGCCCTTTCAAGATGCCTCCTAAGCTCTTTGCCACAATAGCATCCTCTTTGATCACAGCCTTACTCCCCAGTATCTGGAGTTTATTTATAGCTTGTCAAGGAAGGCAGTGTAGAAAAGGCAGCTTTTTATCTGAGCTATGGAAAGGCCTAGGATTAGGACCAGCAAAAACAAAGTGAGAATGGACAATGGGCAATGCACTATGTCCATATGTAATGTTTATGAGGTTAAGAACAAAAACAAAACAAAAAAACCCCAATTATGTACAAAGTAAAAATTTAAGAAAAAGATTGTTAAAGTTCATCTCAACTTTCCCCTGACTCAGTGCTATAATTCAATCACTACTTCTGAAAATCCCTGGCTTCTTTTACTGGACACTAGTAATTGAAAAACAAAATCAGAGTGCTGAGTGAATTATAGTTTATTTTTTATCTTGAAGAAAATTTTATTAGTTCACCATTTTCTTTTGCTGTTAATATAAGTTATGCTTTAAATTATAATTTTATTTACAAACTATATTTCTAATACAAAGTATCCTATTTTTGAAATAAAGTTTTTCCTTTCTGATTACAAAAGTAATATACATGTACTGTGGAAAAAATTTAAATAGAGAAAGGTGGATAATGTTTGGGTAAAGTGTGAGTTAGTCTTTATCAACTTGTATATAAACTAACTAAGCTTTGGCAGGGAGGTTCAGAGATCTATTCATTTTCCTGTTATTTGGGACAGCTTCAATTATGTCTCATAACATAATGAGTTGCAAAGAAGATTGAGAAGATGATTTTTATCATCTGTAGGCTCTGGGAGCTGGGATTGGCTATTGAATGGGATGTGTACAGTAATACAGCTGTGAAGCAAGAAAGGAGCTTTGGACTATAGACATTCAAAAGATTTGGATCCAAGATATAGGAGGAGTAAGTGGAAGCTATACTAAGCACCTCCTCCAAGGACCAATATGGAATTACAACTAAATCATAGAGAAATCATCTAGAATAACCAACTAAACACTAGCTGGAGAGAAGCCTTACAACCAAGGGCAGACAGAACAAACCACTTCACCACCACATGACTGGTAGGGAGTGTAGAGGAGACATGAGAGGGCTGGCTGGGTTGGCAGCAGCTGTAGTGCTGGAGGGATATTTCAGTGGCTGGGGGTTCCCCTTGAGAAGTGTGGGGTATACACCCCAAGCTGGGCTCCCCAGCTTATAACTTCAGAGCCAGAAAGGAACCCAAATACCATCCAGCTGTGAAAAGCAGTAGATATTCTGTCCTCTGGAGATGCAGAGAGCCTCTTAAAGGGTCAAAGCACAAAATTTCATTTGCAGTTACTTACCCTGGGTATCAGCAAAGGGAGGGCAGAGTGGATTAGAGACACTTGAGGAGAGTCTCTTGTTGGTGTCTCTGGGGAGAAAACTGAAGGAATAGCCACCAGGATCCATGTACTGAGTCATTTTCCATACTGCAGGGGCCATTACTCTCACACTGAGTACTCTGCTCTGAATGATATCAGCCTGAGGGGAAGCAATACCCCCACCTACAGGAATTACTCTGTTCCACCCTGTGGTGTTTAAACCAGGCTGCATATCACAACTTGATTAGATTAACAACATTGCTTTAACAGCTGATTAGTATTAACAACTAAGGCAGAAAGTACAAAAGAGTCAACATGAGAAGACAAAGAAACAGACTTCAATTGAAAGAACAAGTGAGATTTCCACAAGAACTAAACGAAATAGAATGGAGGCAAGCAATTTATTAAAAAGAGAGTTTAGAGCAAGGGTGTCAATCTCATTTTCATCAGGGGCCACATCAGCCTTGCAGTTGCCTTCAACAAGCCAAAATGATTTTAGGACTCTATAAATATAACTATTACTTCACTGTTAAGGAGTTAAAATTACATTCAGCCCTTTGAAGGCAACCACGAGCCTAATGTGGTCCCTGGAGAAAATGAGTTTGAAACCCCTGGTTTAGCGTAATGATTATAAGGATACTAACATCATGAAAAATCACATAGAAACGATAAAAATGGACCAGTCAAAAATAAACAATGCAATATCTGAAATGAATAATACACTAGAAGAAATAAACAGTAGGTTAGATGAAGCAGAGGATAGAATCAGTGTTTTGGAAGACAAGGTAGAAAAAAACACCCAGGTGGTACTCCAAAAGGAAAAAAAGAAATTAAAAAAATGAGCACTTAAGAAACATTTTGGACAACAAGAAGCATAACAACATCTACATCATAGGAATAGCAGAAGAAGAAAGGAGTGAGCAAGGGAATGAGAATGGATTTGGAGAAGTAATGATAGAAACCTTCCTTAATCTGGTGAAGGAAAAAGACACACAAGTCTTGGAAGCTCAGAGAGTCACAAACAAGTTGGACCCAAAGAGGCCTACACAGGGACACAGGGATCATAATTAAAATGACAAGGCTTAAAGACAAGGAGAGAATCCTAAAAACTGTAAGAGAAAGGCAGGGAGTTACCTACAAGAGAGCTCCAATTAGACTGGCATCTGATTACTCAATAGGAGCACTTCAAGCCAGAAAGGAATGGCCTGAAATATTCAAGGTGATATTAACAAAGGAACTACAACCAAGGCTACTTTACCCAGCAAGGCTACCATTTAAAATCAAATAAGAAATAAGGAGCTCCCCAGATAAGAAAAAACTAAAGAAGTTTGTTAGCATCACACCAGTACTGCAACAGAAGTTAAAAGGCTTGCCTGGAGGAGAAGAAAAGGGGAAGAAGAATAAGGAGGGGGAGGGGGAGGAGGAGGAAGAGAACAGTCTAACAATTAAATGACACTACATATGTATCTATCAGTAGTTACCTAAAATGTAAATGGCTTAAATGCTCCAACCAAAAGACAGAGGGTAGCTGAATGGCTAAGAAAACACCTATATAAATGCTGCCTCTAGGAGACCCATCTCAGATCAGAAGATATACACAGACTAAAAGTAAAGGGTTGAAAAATATATTTCATGAAAATGTAAAAGAAAAAAAAGGTGAGTTAGCAGTACTTATATCCAAAAAAATAGACTTTAAAACCAAGGCTGTGGTAAGAGACAAAGGACACTACATAATACTAAAGGGTGAAATCCAACAAGAGGATATAATCCTAGTAAACATTTGTGTACCCAACATAGGAATATCTAAATATGTAAAGCAAATCTTGATGGACATAAAGGGAGAGACCAACAGAAATATAGTCGTAGTTGGGGATTTTAACACCCCATTGATGTTGGGGACCACTCTGTGTGGTTTTGGAGAGGAGGCCCATGAGAACAAGCCCTGAAAGGGGCTGATAAGTCTCCCTGGAAAACCAGGTAATGCAGGTAGCAGGCATGGCCTGACTCTAACACCAAGGGTTTCCATGGGAATCAGGCTTGAATTGTATATTTTATCCTTGAATAAGAGTGATGAAAATAAACATCCGTCTTGTTACTGATCTCAAGGGAATCACTTGTAGTTTTGGCTCACTGAATATGATGTTGGCTTTGGGTTTGTTATATAAAGCCTTTATTATGGTGAGGTATATTTCCTTGATTCCCACATAGCTGAGAGTTTTTATCATGAAATGAATGATGGATTTTATCAAATGATTTTTCTAAATCTACTGATATGATCATGTGGTTATTAACCTTCACTTTGTTTATGTGGTGTATTATTTTATTGATTTGCAGATATCATAACAACCTTTCACCCCCCAAACAAATCCCACTTGATCATGGTGTATGATCTTTTTAATATATTGCTGCATCCAGTTTGCTAATATTTTGCTGAGGATTTTAACATCTATGTTCATCAGGGATATTGGTCTATAATTTTTCTTTCATTGTAGTGTCTATCTGGTTTTATAATTAGGATAATGCTAGCCTTGTAAAATGAGCTTGGGAGTCTTCCTTTCACTTGAAATTTTTGGAATACTTTGAGAAGCAGAGGTATTAGTTCTTTCCAAAATGTTTGGTGAAATTCATCTATGAAGGCATTTGTTCCAGGACTTTTGTTTTTTGGGAATTTTTTGATTACTCAATCAATTTCACTAGTTTAAATCAGTCTACTCAGATTTTCTGATTCTTCTTGATTCAGTTTTGGAAGGCTGTATGTTTCTAGGAACTTATCATTTTACCTAGGTTATTCAATTTGTTGACAAAAAGATGTGTGTAATATATATATATCTTTATATTTCTTTCTATTAAATATATCTATATATATAATATAATATAGATATAATATATCTAGATACAATAGATATAATATTATAATATAGATATATTATAGATATACTGTAGATATATTATATATCTATTATAATATATCTATATTAATATAATATAGATATATTATAATAGATATAATATTTCTATTATATATTTCTTTCTATATATATCTTTATATTTCTTTTGTGCAATCTTTCTATTTCTTTGATGTCAGTTTTTCCTTCTCTTTCATTTCTGATTTTATTTATTTGGGTCTTCTCTCTTTTTTTCTGGATGAATCTAGTTAAAAGTCTGTTAATCTTGTTTATCTTTTTCAAAGAATCAATTTTTTATTTCATTGACCTTTTGTATTTTATTTAGACTATCTTGGCTCTTATTTTTATTGTTTCCTTCCTTCTATGCACTTTTGGGTTTTGTTTGTCATTCTTTGTTTTTAAAAATAATATATTGATTTATTTTTAGACAGATGGGAAGAGAAGGAGAAAGAGGGAAAGAAACATCAGTGTGGGGTTGCCTCTCATGTGCACCTCACTGGGGCCCCAGCTTGCAACTCAGTCATTTGCCCTGAGTGGGAATTGAACCAGTAACCCTTCAGTTCTCAGGGTAGTGCTCAGTCCACTGAACCACACCAGTCAGGGAAAATTTGTTGTTCTTTTTCAATTTCCTTTAAGTATGAAGTTAGACTGTTTATTTGATATTTGTCCTATTTTTTGAGGTAGACATATAATGCTACGAATTTTCCTTTTAGGGTTGCCTTATGTGGGATGTATAAATGTTTATAAAGGTTATATCCATTTTTTGGATTGTTCTCTTTTTTTACTATGCAGTGTCTTTGTCTCTTATGATAACCAATATTTTAAAGTCTATTTTTTCATGTATTATTATTGCTATTCCAGCTTTTTTTATTTCTATTTTCATGAAATACCTTTTTCCATCTTTGTACTTTTAGAGTCTGTGTATTTTTTGTTCTGAGGAGAATCTCTTGTAGACAGCATATATATGGGTTTTGGTTTCTTATCCATTCAGCTACCCTATGTCTTTTGATTAGAGCAGTTAAGCCATTTACATTTCAAGTGATTATTGGAAATGATTATTGGAAAGTATGCATTTATTGCCATTTTATTATTTTAACTATGTCCCTGTTTTCCTCCTCCTCTTCCTCCTCCTCCCCCTCTTTCTTCTTCTCCTCTTCCTCCTTCTTCTCCTTCTCTTTTCCTTCCTTCCTTCCTTCCTTCCTTCCTTCCATCCTTTTCTTCTTCCTCCTTATCCCTCTCTCCTCCTTCTTCCTCTCATTTTTGTATTTAAAACAGGCCCTTTAACATTTATTATAACACTAATTTGTTGATAACAAACTCCTTTAACTTTTAGTGTATGGGAACCTGTTTATTTCTCCTCCAATTTTAAATAACAGCCTTGCTGGGTAAGGTAGTCTCTGTTATAGTTCCTTGCTTTTCATCACTTTGAATTTATGGTCTGAAATAGAGTTTCTGAAATGCAGAACTCTATTTTAGAGTCAGTTTCCTCAGATCATCCCTGGCACCAAATGTTAAATTAAGTTTGGTGGTGTACACTTTTTTTTGTATGGGGGCATTTATTAGGAAGTGTTCTTAGGATCATCATCTATAGGGAGATGAAGCAAGTATGAGTGACTAGAGAGAAGAAGTGAACTGTAAGGCAAATTCCACAGGAAGCTCTAGACCTGGGATGATCCTTTAGATCTGTCTGGTCTATCTCTTTTGCATTGACTGGTTATTGGATGTGGGCCACTGCTGGAGCTGGTGATCTTGAGCTAAACTGCAGCCTTTGGCCCTGGCTGGGGAGGCTCAGTGGGTTGAGTGCTGTCCTGTGAACCAAAGGACTGCCAGTTTGATTCACAGTCTAGGGAACATGCCTGGGTTGTGGGCCAGGTCCCCAGTAGGGGCTGTGCAAGAGGCAACTACACATTGATGTTTCTCTCCATCTCTTTTTCCCTCTTTTCTCCTATCTAAAAATAAATAAAAAAAATAAACTGCTGCCTTTGAATGAGAGAAAATCCTTAAAAGCCACTCACTTGAGAACCATTAGCATCCCCAAACCTACTAGCAACTAGGGAAATGAGTGCTCAGTTTTGAAGGCAGATCTTGGTAACACACCACAGCATCCACTAAAAGAATTTCAAACTGGGAAATCAACATGATCAAATGCTTTCTTTAGAATAATCATCCTGTCAGAAGTGAGAAGAAAAGATTGAAAAAGTTCATGGAAAACTTGTAATGACATACTAATAAATAAAATTATGTATATTTGCATTTATATTCTTATTTCTACTTTTATTTCTATTTGAGAGGCAGCATATTTCTACTATGGAGAAACTCAAAGGTAGAAATTGAAAGGTACATATAGTAAATTACAGTTTATTAATGATAGTAATTCAGCCAGATAACTTCTATTTCTAGCCTTTATAAATCTTAATATGATTTCATTGTTAGTCAATTTTTCATTCATTAAAAGTGCTTTCATCCCAGTGCCACTATGCAGTTGAAGTAGAAGCAGGCATTCTTCCTTAGTGATAAGTGAAACACATTGAGAATCTTATGTAAGCTTTACAAGCATCAGAATATAGATAAAGTTATCACAATGGATGCAACAGAAATCAGAAATAGACTTGAAGCTAATGAATGAAAGTGAACACTTAGTCACTGTTCAATCTATAGCCCTGATGGAAAACAAAGAAGAGAAGGAGAAATAAATTATTTAGAAAGAGGAGCACAATGTTTAAAAATTCTATTCCTTTTTCTTTATAGGATTAATATATAAATATACTCTTTATAAAATGTTTAGGAACTGTAAGATGTAAAAATAATTTTTAATCATCACAAAGAGATAATTGTTGAGATTTTCATTACTTCTTTTATGAGAATATATTTTTAAAAAATTAGTTATATTATGCATTATATATTCAACACTAATTTCATTTTGGCCTTACTAGGCCAAGACCTTACTAGGTGGCTCAGTTGGCTGGAGCATCACCCTATACACCAACAGGTTGTGGGTCTGATTCTTGGTCAGAGCACATATCTAGGTTGTGGGTTCAATCCCCAATTGGGGAGCATATGAGAGACAACCAATCAGTGTTTCTGTGTGTGTGTGTGTGTGTCTCTCTCCTTTCCCCTATCTCTAAAATCAATAAGAAAATATCTTTGGGTAAGGATTTAAAACCTTTAAAAATGAAAACCTTTTAAAAAAAGACATTTCACTTATATCATATTTTTCATATTTCATCATCATATTTTCATCAAAAATATTATATCATATTTTTAGATGAAAAATCTAAGAGTTTTCACATTATTTGAGAACTCTTACCTTTAATTCAATATAGTACTCCATTATACCAGTGTATCAAATTCTTTTTATTAAACATTGAGCCTGTCTCACAATTATTTTACTATTTTAATCAATGTTGGGTAGAATATTATCTTATAGAAAGATTTCAAGATAGCCCCTAATAATTCCTGAAGGAAAATTTCTGAAATCAGAGATACTGGGTCAAATTATTTAACTTTTTAAAAGACCTTTTATTACATCATGAAATTGTTTCCAGAAATGTGGCACCATTCTGATTCCCCTCAGAAATGCATGTATACTCATTTAACCACATTCTTTTCAGAATGGAGTATCATTTCAACTTTCTGCCAGTATGATAGAAATAAACATGATTTTGTTGTGGTTGTTGTTTCAGATTTTTTTCAATTACTAGGCTAACTCCTAGATGTTAGAGTCAGCTTATAAATAGTGTTCCCAGAGCCACACCTGGAGGACAGATTGCTGCCCATAGAACCCTCACCCAGTCCTGAATTTCTGACAAACATTCACTTAACCAGCTTTAGATGTGCCCAGGGAGTTTGCCACTGTAAGATGATACCACATTGAAAACTGTACTTCCCAAGGTTCTATGTTTCTATGCATTTAAAAATACAGTGTTATGGAGTGAATTGCCTCCCCCACTTTACCATACTTACACATATATGTTCAAGTTTTAATCTCCCTTATCTCAGAATCTCAGAATCTGATCTTATTTAGAAATAGGATCTTTACCAAAATAATCATATTAAAGTGAGTCCATTAACCCATCACAAAAAGAAAAAGGCAACCCACCTAATGGGAGAAAATATTTGTAATTTATGTATGCAATAAGGGGTTCATATCCAAAATATATAAAGAACCACACAATTTAATAAGAAAAATGTCTGAATGGACATTTTTTCCAAAGAAGACATACGGGTAGATAACAAGTACATGAAAAGATGCTCAAAATCACTAATCATGAGAAAAATGCAAGTCAAAACTGTGAGACATCACTTCACACTAGTTAGAATGGCTATTATCAAAAAGAAGAAATAATAAGTGTTGTAAAGAATGTGAATAGGCCCTGACTGGTGTGGCTCAGTGGGTTGAGCATCCTTCCCTCAAACCCAAAGGTTGCAGGTTCAATTCTCAGCCAGGTTCCCAGTGGTAGGCATGCAAGAAGCAACTGATCAATGTTTCTTTCCCTCTCTTTCTCCCTCCCTTCCCCTGTCTTTAAACATAATAAAATCTTAAAAAAAAAAAAAGAATGTGAATAAAAGAGAAAACTTATGCCCTGTTGGTGAAAATGTAAACTAGTGATGCAACAATGGAAAACACTATGGAAATTTCTCAAAAAATTTAAAATAGAACTACCATGTGATCCAGTAACTCCATTTCTGGGTATAATCCAAAGAAAATGAAAACACTAATTCAAAAAGATATCTTTAAAAAGATATCTGTTTATTTCAGAATTATTTAAAATAGCCAAAATATGAAAACAACCTAAGTGTTCATCAACTGATGGTAAATAAAGAAAAAAAATACATACTTACATGAATATTATTCAGTCATAAAAAAGAAGGAAATCCTACCATTTTTGATTGCAAGGATGGTTTTCGTAGGCATTATGCTAAGACAGAGAAAGACAAATGCTATCATATAATCTCATTTTTATATAGAATTGTAAAAAAGAAAAAAAACAACAAAAAAACCTCACAGATACAGAGCGCAGATTGATGATTGCCTGTTACCAACAGTGAGGGGTGGAAAGTGGGGAAAACACTTTAAGGACATCAAAAAGTACGAATTTGCAGTGAAAAAATATAAAAGTCATTGCGATTTGATGTAAGGTATAAGGACTATAGTTAATACTGCATTGCATATTTACAAGTTTCTAAAACAATAAATCTTAAAAGTTCTCATAGGAAAAAAATTATAACTGTGTTTGGTGTTGCATGTTAACTAGACATTGTGGGGATTGTTTTAAATTATATACAAATGCTAAATGACTATGTTGTGCACCTGAAACTAATTTGTTACATTTTAAAAAATGAGTCCATTAGGGTGGGCTCTAATCTAACATGACAATAGTCTTAAATAAAAAGACATTTTATCAAAGAGATATGTATTGAGAGTAAAGGCTATGTGAAAGATCTAAGGAGAAGATGGTCATCCACAGGCAAAGAGGTCCTTGTCTCATGGTCTTCAGAAGAAACCAATCATGCTGATCCCTTGATTTTAGGCTTCCAGCCTCCAGAATTGTGAGAGATTAAATCCCTGTTGTTTAAACCACCCAGTGTGTGGTCCTTTGTTACAAGAGCCCTGGCTGACTGATACATAACACATCTCAGAATCTGATGTGTTTCATCCATCTTTCTACCCTGAACAATTGTTTTCTAGAAGATGGAAGTACAGCATTTCCAAGGAGACTGTCCAGGCCTGTTTCCTGACAAGGTCTCTATTTTAAAAGTATTGTGAATGGCCAAAATAACAGCCCTAATCATATGGCATTTTAGCCACATAAAAGAATTAAGATTAGTATATAAAGTGTCTGTTCATATGCATGTGTATACAGCTCTAATTACATATCCACTCTTGGTTTTATTATAACAAATTCCTTCCTGCTCTGTATCCCTAATCTTTCAGCCTCCAAACACGGTTAAATTATAAATGCAGTCCTTGCCCTCACATGAGTCATAACTTTTCAGGGAATTTTTTAGGAGAATGGAGAGTGGGGAAAGACAGGCAAACAAATAATTATGATGCAGCATTATGTGTGTCATAATAAGAATATATACAAAGACAATTAGAGCCTAGCAGCAATTTTTTCTCTATCTGGGGTTTTAGGGAAGGCTTCCAAGGAAAGTAATATTTAGGCTATGCCTTGATGGAGGAGAATAAATTTTCAGTTGTTTCAAAAAACTAAGCCTAGTGGCAAGATCACAGAGCCTGCCTGACCAGACACTGGGAAGAGATGCTGAAATTCTGGAGTGACTTAGTGGCAGCAGATGTGCATGGAATACTGGGGTGAATTGAAGGCTCCTTCCAGATGTAAAATCCTGTGGTTCCATGCTCCAACCTCTGCTCCATAGAACCATGAGGATCAGCTTTCACTGAGTCTCAATTTCCCATCAGTTAAGGGGAAGCAGATATTTATTCAAGTTATATAGGGAGAATAATAGGATGAGTTCTTTTGTTATGGCCAGGAAAGATGGATGACACAAACCTGTGGGCTGGTGAAGTATTTTTTTTTTGTCTGCAAAATCTTTCTAAGTAGGTTATTGCCACATGGCTTGAGGAACACTGTTTCCTCTGAAGTGCTCTGCTGTACATCTGTTTATGACAAAATTATATATAATGCCATAGACAACAGTAGATCCCCTGATCTCTTCTGGTTGCACAAATTGCATCAGCATCTATTGGGACTTTCTGTCCTGCCTGAGACTGCCCCCAGCCTCTGAGGTTGCCTTCTTGCGTGTGGATTGCAAAGAACCACTGCAGTTTATGTCAGGTCTCTCACTGAGCTGAAAGATTCTCTTTATGACTTTCCTTTATTACCTGATGAGGCCTCAGGTTGTGGGAGGACGTAGCAGTCATGCTGATAGGAATTCTAGCTAAGAGTTTTAGTGATATTTCATAGATTTCCACTCATTTCCTGAAGTTTGCATGGGGCAGGGCTGAATCTCCTGGCAGCCTTAACATGACCCAATTGCACATGGGCAAGTTAGTTTACCTAATGTTTCCTTCCTGCTATAATATTCACATTTAGCAATGCTGGTAGTGGGGGGAGGGGTTAACTATTGTAGGGCAGAGAGAACAGAGATAAATATCCCACTGAAATCTTCCCCAGCTTGTGTTTTATAGGGTAAAAAGAAGAGCTCAAGTAACAAGACCAGCAGGATTTAGATAACTGAATCAACTCCTATTAAAATGCTGAACTTTACATTATGTTGTAAGTAGATATTAACTGGGTGTTTTTCAAAGATTGGAGTTTGAGGTAAAGACAAGAAGTAGTCTTGGGCTTAACTTAATTTTTTAGAAAAAATATGTAATTCCTTTTCTGTATACCTTCTGTATACCTTTGTCTACCTTCTCTAAGAGGGATCACTCACTTAACAGAAAAGTTAGCTCAGAGAAGAAAATGTTTCTTACCCACACACCCTCCCAGTCATTCTCTCACCTTGTGAGTCATCCTATTGCAAGCTAAGTCATCCTGATTTGAAATATGGCTCTGGGTCTTCAAACTGATCAGTGAGCTTCTTTTGGGCTTCAATTTTCTTAGCTCTGTAGTCATGGCAAGTGAAGGGGCTGGGCCCTGGGAATTAGAAGAATTAATGTTAAAAACTTACTTTGGATTTACTTGGACAAAAAGAAAAGAACTGGTTAAGGAAGAGTAAGTGGTAGAAAATAGGAAAGTGGCCATATTACCTTAGAAACTAGAGAAGCAGAGAGAAGAGAAACAGAATTGACTACGAACTCATAATTTAGAGGATACAAAGATTTCAAAATGTCCAGAGAAAAGCTACTGGGCACAAAGCTAACTATACTCTGAAGGAAACAGGGCTCAAGAGAAAGGATAGCTCTCAGAAGAAGGGTTCTTACCCCACAATTGTAAGCATCCCAATGAGAATCATAAAGAACTGGCAGAAAAGTGACATTTAAAAAAATGAGTGTGGCTTGCGTGATCTCAAAATATAAAAGTGTAGCTCCACAATGAACAGAAGTGCCATAATAAAGGATAAAAATAATGAGTTATTTTAAAAATTCAGGCTTGATGATATTTACCCGTATTTAAAGTCTCATTCTCTGTAGAAAACAGTAGACACAAATGAGCAGGAGACAGTAGAATCCTCGTGTGGCCGTTCATACAAGTCCTTATTTAGAGAACAAGTGATTATGCTACCTTTGCACGGTCAGTAATGAAGCTGATATATAAGACTCTATTGAACACAACTCCTTAGTCTCCAACTCCTAGTCTATGTGTTAGATGTGTTAAGGAATAAGGAGACTCCGAAACAGGACGTTTACAAAAAGTAGTCCCAGTCTATACCATCCTCTGCTTTTTGGGTGGTGTGATGGCTGCTCTTTTTATCAGATTACCTTTTCAGTCTGTATTAAGCTTATACCAAGAAATCAAACATTAAAAGAATAAATATAATATAAAGGTGCACATTATCCCTCCTCATCCAGGAAATTGAAACAATTTATTATGTATTTTGTAGGTTTCTATGTGTACAAATACTATCATTGTATTTAAATATATACATATATGTACACATATAGATATATGTATATATTTTTAGAATGTTCTGTTTTTATTTATCCTACCTAATATGATGTTTTGGGCATCTTTTTATAGTCATACACAAAGGTTTTTCTCATTTTAATTGCCATGTTGTAAGTATATGCTGTGCCTTATAAATGTTACTTAGAAGTTTGAATTTATTTAGGTAAGAAACAAAACTATATATATATATATACATATATATATATATGTATACTATATATATAGTACAGATATGGGTTTACTTATATATTAAAATATTAATTTTTAAGATGTGTTTAAATTTTATCTGTGCTGTGAAAACTAAAATTCCCCCAGTCCCTAGACTAAGGCAGAAAAACTCCTACCTACATCTTATCTTCCTTCTGGAACATTTTTATTTGTCTTTCCATCCCTGGACCATGAGAATCATAAAGGCTGTTACCATTGTTCCAGTTTTCAGAATACGTAGTAAAGGTAAATTGTGAGAAATAGATTAGAAAACTGAGTACTGTTTCCTAACAAATTCTGTATTTTAATAATTTCAGAGAAAAAGAGGAATATACTAGTCAGCATAGATTATGTAAGACCAGGGCATGCCACATTAATCATATTTTCTTCAAAGTTTTCCTCTGTGACAACAGATTAGAAAATGTTATAGATAGAGACTATCTTGATTTCAATAAGACATTTGAAAGTACAAACAAACAAACCTAACATGCTTATAGTTATAGAGAAAATGTATTCAGTAATTGTGTTGATTGGTAAATTTATAACTGTTTGCACAGTTGGACCTAAGATGGAGAAATTAAGTACTGGACATTCACTGAGGAATGTTAGAAATATGCTGTAGGACTCTGGCTCTGTCCTACCCAGAGGGGAGTAGAAAATGTCTTCCATAAGGCTCATAAAGCAGGTCAACAACAGCATTATACAAATGCTTTTACAGCAGAGCTTCTATTTGTTGGGCCTGTGGTCTCTGGGATATATTGATATGACATGACAGAATTGGCTATATAGCTACTCCATTTCAGTACATATATTTATATAGCCTACATTGATTAGACAAAGCTAGGTGATGATGATTTAGATATTTTTCAATAATGAAAAAACCCTATTTAGCCTGATGTTTTCTCTTATATTAAGTTATTTAAAGCCAAATTATGATGAGATCCTAGTAGAGTCACATGCAGTTGTAAGAGATAATACACAGAGAGAAAACTGTTTACACAGTTTTCCATCTTGCATAACTATAGTATAACATCATGATCCGGAGATTGACATTGATAGGATCCATTCATTGACCTTATTCAAGTTTCATCAGTTTTACATGAACTCATTTGTGTGAGCGTTTGTGTCTTTAGTTCTATGCAATTCTATCACATCTGTAGGTTCATGTGATCATTACCACAGACAACACAGAATTGTTGCATTACAAGGGTCCCATGTGCTACTCATTTGTGGCCAGATCCACTGCCTTCCCCCAACCCCAAAGCTTCTGGAAATCACTAATCTGTTTTCATTTCTATTATTTTGATATTTCAAGAATGCTATATAAGTGCTATGTAAATAAAGTCACATAGTACATAACCTGATGAGACTGGCATTTTTCACTCAGCATCCCAATTTTCTTGAGATCCATCCAAGTTATTTCTTGTGTCAATCGTTCATTCTCATTTATTGCTGGATACTATCCAGTAGCATGCAGAGATATGGACACATCACAGTTTGTTAAACCATTCACCTACTGAAAGATATTTGTTTTTTTTCCAGTTTTTGGCAATTACTAATAAAGGTGCTATGAAAATTTGTATATGGATTTTTCAGTGAACCTAAATTTTTACTTCTTTGGGTTAAATGACTAAGAAAGCAATCAGTGGGTCATATGGTAGGTGCATATTTATTTTATAAGAAATTATCCCTCCCTTTACCAGAGTGGTTTTACTGCCTTACATTTCTACTAGCAGTGTACAAAGGATTCAGCTTCTATGTATTCTCAATATAATTTTTTATTATAGCTGCTCTAATAGGTGTAAAAGTAATAGTTCATTGGGGTTTTAATTTGCATTTCTCTAATGGCTGTTGGTGTGAATATCTTCTCACTTGCCATCTCATATTCTTTTTGGTGGGATGCCTCTTCATGTCTTATCCACTTTATAAGTGGATTGTTTGATTTTTTGACAGTTCTTTATATATTGTAAATATGGATACTTATATATGTGGTTTGCATACTTCCTCCCAGTCTGTGGCTTGTCTTTTTGTCTTTCTTACAAGGTCTTTCATGGAGCAAAATTTTATATTTTGGTAAGATCCAGTTTATCAGTTTTCCCTGTTATGTATATAAATACATATATAAAAATACATATTTTAAAAAACTATGCTTTCAACATGGTTTTTTAAAAATAAACTTTTAATTTTAGAATAGTTTTAGATTTACAGAAAAATTTCAAAGAAAGTACAGATTTCCCATATACTTTTTATCCCGTTTCTCCTATAGTTATTTTTTTTTAAGATTTTATTTATTTTTAGAGTGATGGGGTGAGAGAGAGAAAGAAAGGGAGAGAAACTTCAATGTGAGAAAGAAGCGTTGATCAGTTGCCTCATATGCACCCAAACTGGGGACTGAAACCACAACCTGGGCCTGTGCCCTGACCAGGAATTAAACTGGAGAACTTTTGTTTTGCAGGCTGACACCCAATCTACTGAGCCATACTGGTCAGGGCTGTTTTCTCCTATTGTTAATATCTTACATTACTACATTAAATTAGTCACAACTGGAAAGCAACATGGGTATATTATTATGAACTAAACACTCTTTATTTGATTTCATGTTTTTCCCTAATTTCCCTTTTCTGGTCCAGTATCTAAACCAGGATATCACACTGAATTTAGTTGCTAGATCTCCTTAGCCTTGTCTGGTGTGTGATAGTTTCTCAGACTTTTTTTGTTTCTGATGACCCTGACAGTTGTGAGTAGACTCACTTGGGTGTTTTGTAGACCTCTTTCCATTTGTGTTTATTTGACCTTTTTCTCCTGATTACACTGGTGTTATGGGTTTTTGAGAAGATGGCTGCAGAGGTGAAGTGCCATTCTCATTATGTCATATTAAAGGTACATGCTGTCAACATCACTTACCATTGATGATGTTAACCTTGATCACCTGGCCAAGGTAGTGTTCGTGTTTTCTTTAGGGGGAAGTCCCTGCCCCCTCTTTCCATAATCTGCTTTGGAAACAATTCACTAAGCATAACTTCTTGGGGGAAGAGTAGCATCTACATCAATTATTTGGAATTCTTTTGCACAAAAGATTTGTCTCATTTCTCCCCATTTATTTATTCACTTATTCAAAATTTATTAATTTTAGTATGCATTCATAGATATTTTTAACTTTGCATTTTGTTGCTCAGATTGTTTCAACTTTGGCCATTGGGAACTTTTTCAGGTTGGCTCCTGTAGCCCTTTGACACATCTCTTTCATTCCTTTTTGAGCTCTTCTTTACTTTCTGACACTTTAAGTTGCTTTAGGCTCATCTCTCACACTCCATGCCAAAGTAGAATCAGTCATTTCACCATGGAAGTCTTGTTCCTTTAATTGAAAAATGGTATTGAAAATCAATCTTGGTGTTGGGTTGGCTTACTTTCCGAGTTAGACTCACAGGGTCGTCAGATCTCATAGACAATGCGACACTATGTGAAATAAAAGCAAAATGAGAGGAACCAAAATGAGAGGGTAACTTTGTAATTAACACTTACCTATTCTTAGAGTCTGTGCATGATAACTTGTCATTTATCTTGAGTTTACTGTAGGGTGACCAACTTGTCCTGTTCTAAGATTCAGAGGGTTTCTACTGAGAGGGACTTTCATTATAAAAATGAGAGTGATGTTACATCTGATGGTGATAATTGGAACTGGTAGCTTTTGTGAGACCATAAAGGATGCCAATGAAACAGGAAAAGGTGATATGCTGCAAATATTAGAGCAGGAAAATGGAAAAAGTCTGGGTCTTTGATGACTTGAGCAAACAAATTCTTGAGTTGCTCTACTTTGGAACATTTTGTCATTTGAAATAACAATCCCTTGTTAATGAAGTAATTTTGAGTTTCTGTTACTTAGAGTGTAAGGCATTCTGTCATGACTGATGTAGTCAACCTTCTGTGTGTGAAGATTCTGTATCTGTAAATTCAACCAACCATTCAGAAAATGTTAAAAAGATGTTACTAAGAAAAAATAATGACATGTACGATGTAGTTAGGCCTGATGGTTGTATCTGTACTGAACATGTAGAGATATTTCTTTCATGTCATTATTTTCTAAACAAGGCAGTACAACAATGATTTACATAGCATTTACATTAAATATTACAATTAATCTAGAAATGATTTTAAAGTATATGGAAGAATGTGTGTAGGTTATATGCTAATACTATGCATTTTATATAAAGGACTTGAGCATCCATGGATTTTGGTATCTACAGGGGATCCTGGAACCAATTCATAGTAGATACTGAGGGAAGGCTGTATATGGTGAATTGGGGCTCAATGTTAAGTATCACTTTGGGATTCAGATCACATGTATTATTGATATTATTTTTAATATAAATATTTGTGATTTCAGTATCTTATGGGACACTACCTCTTTTTAAAGGTAGTCTTTGATCTGTGATTATAAAATTTTATTTATTCAGTCTTCTACCTCTTCATTAATTTTTCAGTAATTATAGAGCGTTGACAATGGGCTAACACTTGTGTTAGACTCTGGGAATGCAAAGATAATTACCTCCTGCTTCTGGCAGCTCACAGTTCAGGGAAGCAGACAGTGATGTAAATAACTCAAGTGACATCTATAATAAACCAAGCAAAGTGACATAGGATTTCAGAGAAAAGAGCAAATTTCTAAAGATTTTTCCTTTTTTAAAATATAATTTATTGATTATGCTATTACAGCCATCTCATTTTTCCCCCTTTATTCCCCTTCACCCGGCACACACCCTCCCATCCACACACCTTGCTTTAGTTCATGTTCATGGGTTGTACATATAAATTCTTTGACTTCTACATTTCCTATACTATTCGTAACCTCCCCTGTCTACTTTCTACCTACCATTTATGCTACTTATTCTCTGTAACTTTTCCCCCCTCTCACTCCATCACACTCCCCCACTGTTTACCCTCCCTATGATCTCCATTTCTGTGATTCTGTTCCTGTTCTAATTGTTTGCTACTTTGCTTTTGTTTTTTTTTGTTTGTTTGTTTTAGGTTCAGTTGTTAATAGCTGTGTGTTTGTTGTCATTTTACTGTTCCTATTTTTGATCTTCTTTTTCTTAGATAAGTCCCTTTAACATTTCATAGAATAAGGGCTTGGTGATAAAGAACTCCTTTAACTTGACCTTATGTGGGAAGCACTTTATCTGTCCTTCCATTCTAAATGATAGCTTTGCTGGAAAGAGTAATCTTGGATGTAGGTCCTTGCCTTTCACGACTTCAAATACTTCTTTCCAGCCCCTTCCTGCCTGCAAGGTTTCTTTTCAGAAATCAGCTGATAGTTTAATGGGAACTCCTTTGTAGGTAACTGTCTTCTTTCCTATTGCTGCTTTTAAGATTCTCTCTTTACCTTTAATCTTGGCTAATGTAATTATGAAGTGCCTTGGTGTGTTCTTTCTTGGGTCCAACTTTTTTGGGACTCTCTGAATTTCCTGGACTTCCTTGAAGTCTATTTCCTTGCCAAATTGGGGAAGTTCTTCATGATTTGTTCAAATAAGTTTTCAATTTCTTGCTCTTCCTCTTCTCCTTCTGGCACCCCTATGATTTGGATGTTGGAACATTTAGAGATGTCCTGGAAGTTTCTGAGCCTCTCCTCATTTTTTTAAATTCTTGTTTCTTCATTCTCATCTGGTTGAATGTTTCTTTCCTCCTTCTGCTCCAAACCATTGATATGAGTCCTGATTTCCTTTCTGTCACTGCTGGTTCCCTGTAGATTTTTCTTTATTTCACATAATGCAACTGCTTCATTGCTGCCTGGGTCTTTTTGTGCTGTGGAAGTACTCAGTGAGTTACTGAAGCATCCTGATAACCAGTGTTTTGAACTCTGCATCTGATAGGTTGGCTATCTCTTCATTGCTTATTTGTATTTTTTCTGGAGTTTTGATCTGTTCTTTCATTTGGGCCATTTTTTTTTTTTTGTCTTGGAGCTCCTGTTACATAGTAAGGGGCAGAGCCTTAGGTATTCACCAGGGCGGGGCAACCCACAAGGCTGCGTTGTGACCCTGTATGTGGGGGAGGGGTCAGAGAGGACAGTGCCACTCGCTCTGCTCTCTGATGGTTTTCAGTCACTTTTCCAGCTACCCAGAATCAAATTGGGCCCTTCTGGTGCTGATTCCTAGGTGGGTGGTTTTGTGTATGTTCTAGTACCCTGTGGATCTCTCCAATGAACTCTCCTTTGAGGCTGGGAGTTTATCCCACTGCTGCTTCAACCCCCACGGATGTTTTCAGTCAGAGGCTTTGAGGCTTCATCTCCCTGCACAGTAACCCTGGGTTGTGCAGTCTATCTTACTCTCTAGTTGTTCCTCCAGGTTTATCTGCACATGAATGTGGGACCACCTAGTCTGCAAGCCACTGCTGCACTGGTCCACCAGCTACCACCTTGCCACAAGTCCTCCCCACCTGGCTGCCCATCTCCACCCCTCCTACTGATCTGGATGAATGTTTCTTCTTTAACTCCTTAGTTGTTGGACTTCCATACAGTTTGATTTTCTGTTAGTTCTGGTTGTTTTTTTGTTTTTAAATTTGTTGTTGTCTTTCTTTTGGTTGTGCGAGGAGGCACAGTGTGTCTATCTATGCCTCCGTCTTGGCTGGAAGTCCAAAATTTCTAAGTATTAAAAAGGGAAAATTTTGTGAAAGCATTGGAATTTGTTGAGTATGAGTTCTATTGACAGAAAGAAAGAAAGAAAGAAAGAAAGAAAGAAAGAAAGAAGAGAGAGAAGGGAATTCTAGACTAAAAGAAAAAGCAGGAACAAACCATAGAGATAAAAATACATTTTTTTTTGAACAGGTCAGCCAGTGAGAAAATGGGGAGTGATGGGCTTCAGTAGGAAAGAAGGTTGAGCACATTGAGGAGACCTGACAATGGAGGGATTTGAATGCCAAGATAAGATTTTGGATTTCAATTATAGCATAAACCTTTTAATAGATAAAAAATATATAACTATTAAATGGATGTATATTGCTCTTCAAAAAATTATGTATCTGGCTATGTAAACAAAGGGCATGGATATCAATTATATTTCATTGATTCATAAGAAATGATATTTTGAAAATATTCTGCTATAAATGTTTTTGAAAGTGAAGCAATTTTTTTCTCCTCAACCTTTACCTTCTACTTCTCTTTCATCTTTTATGCAAGTCTGGGTTTTAATATGTTGGCTTTATTGATAATTTTTTTTGTTTTCATTAAAAATGGTGTGGTGGGAGATTGCCTGAAGGAGTGGAGAGTGGTGGGTGGAAGGGGGCAAATGGAAAAAATCAGAACGATTGTAATAACATAATAAGTGAAATATAATTTTTAAAAAAGGTGGATACACCCCCAAGTTCATTGGAACATTATTTACAATAGTTAAGATATGAAAATATCTTAAGTGTTCATGAATGGATAAAGAAAATGTGATACACAATAGAGTATCATTCAGCCATAAAGAAGTAGGAAATCTTGCCATTTGCAACAACATGGATGAGGTGATATAAACCAGAGAGAGAAAGACAGATACCATATAAACTCACTTATATGTAATCTAAGAAATAAAACAAACAATTAAAAAAAAAAACATTTGATAGATACAAGCAACAGATTGGTGGTTGCCAGAGGCAGGGTATGTGTGGTAGGCAAAATGGGTGAAGGTGGTCAAAATGTACACACTTCAAGTTATAAGAAAAATAAGTGATGACAATGTAATGTCTATCCTGGTGACTATAGTTAATAGTACTGTATTGCATGTTTGAAAGTTGCTAAGAGAATATATCTTAAAATTCTTATCACACACAAAAAATTTGTAACTATGTTGTATTGCGACCTTTCAAGGCCAGGCAGGTCCATGGCATTCACACAGATGGAACAATATTCATGGAGCATCTTTGTGATGTCTGGCATGCCCTCATTCATGGTTGGGTGAGCCATGCATGCTGCATGCTGCATGTCTCCCCGCATATCTCTGTGTGGAACATGTCATGGCCCTTGCTCCCTAGCATGACACCCATCATGGCACTTGTCTCCTTGCGTGTATCTTTTATTATCTCTACCAGCAGGTAGTCCCTACCTGTTTAAGTACTAGAGGGGAACAAAGCTGGAAAACTGCCAGAACATTACATAACATAACACAATTCTGCGCATGTGAGCCCACTTCATGTTATGGGAACAGTTTATTGGACTCAGTCTCAAGGCTATGAGAGCACTGATTATCAGTCCCCTCCAAGGCTATGGGAACACTGTTTCCCTTAGCTACCCAGACACCTGGGTGAGGAAGCCAGACTGCTTCCACATATCCTACATATGTATTTTTTAAAAAACAACCAAACAAACAAGAAACAGCAAATATTCAACCTATTTTCACATGAGTTTGAACACAAACAATTGGAAAATATTTTCTCTCTAAAGGACAGTTATTTAATATACAAAGCCACAGCTCATTTTATATAGTCATTTATCATTTAGATTTAAGGTACATTTTCTTATCTCAAGTGTACTTATAGCCTTTTTAAAGATTATACATGAGATTATGTTAATGATAGTGTTCTTTCAGATAGAATGTGTAGGGATACTGGTAATCCAGGTGGAGGATGGGTCCTAGATAGATGTAATACCTGGGGCAAAACTTGGAGAGATTCTTTGGATTTGTTTTGTTCTATGAATCGAATGCTATTTTATTGTTGTTGTTTCTTTAATTTCTTTTTTTATTGGGTTAGAAAAACAAAAAGAAATGTTTCAATGGAACTTCAAAAATATATTCTTTGGCTAACATGGTTGGCAACTTGTAACATGCTTTTTTTATACTTTGTGGGGTAGGGATGTACAAATTAAAGGTATGGAAATGCTGAGGAAGCAGATGTGAGTCAAATATAGTACAGCACAGTGTGTGGCATTATTCCAGTTTCTTTTTCTCTTTAACTTCTGTGGAAGTATGTGCTCTTTATCAATGAATCTCAATCATTTGCTATACATTTCCCTAGTGTATTAAGTCTCTGGCACACATGTCAATGCTAATTGTTCAGTTGATGTCAGTCCCTAGTGGAATGTGATGCTACTGAATTCTTTCACATAAGTAGACAATAACTTGGATTTAAAATTTTTTGATATAGTCTATTTTACATATAACTTCTCCAGATCAGTTCTTCACTCTGGCAGTTTGGTTTGACTTCTCAAATTCAGATTAGGCAAGTCAGTTTTAGAAATGCACCTTGGCCCTCATAACAAAGCCTGGTAATTACTCTTGTGGGTGATCTATGGACCATGCCTTGAAGACATTCAGAGAATTGAGGTCCTTGGAGATCAGAGTTAATGCTTGTAATTGGGCTCAGATGCCTATTGGAAACCACATTTAACTGCAGAATATAAAGAGAATGACAAGATCTGGGACAGTTCAAGTAAAATCCACAGCCAGGGAGTAAAGTCAACAACACAGAGCTGGGAAAAACAGTGACAAAGACTGAATTCAGTAGAAAACACAAATGTAGAGAGATAATGACAAAGAAGGGGCTTTAACATTCTTCTACTTTACATAGAAATCCAGACCCAGGAAAAATGAGACAATCATTGATTTTTTGTTTCTGGTTATGTAGTAAGCAGTAAGACAGGCATGAGCCAAGTAGGAACAATAGACCAAGAATGACAGCCCTGGTACTGAAGGTCACCAGGACAGAAAGCCTCGAGTGTATAGCAATGGACAATTGTAGGGTGGGACCTCATCCCCAGGATAACCTTTCCTCCCCTAGCCATATTCTAGTCCATGCGGTTTATACCCCCTGACTTTTTGTATTGCTGGTCATGTGATTCAGACCCTTCCTCTAACCTTTCTTTCCAAGGAATGTCTGTAGGCATATGGTACATCCCTTTAGAGGAGGAATAAGGGGGTTGGAGAATAGCATCATAAGACTCCTAAACAAGCCCCTAAACAACCACTCCCTTAAGTATTAAGCCCTCAGGACAATGAGGTTCTGACCCCCATCATATAATCTTAGGAACAAAATCTCAAGTCTGTTGACAGAGCTTTGGTCAAACTAGGGATAACATTTAGGCCTCAACTATGTTTCAGCTCCAGGCCCAGAAAAGCAGCAAAACCAGATGAAGGAGGCCATGGTGTAGAGCAACCAATCAGCTGATACCATGATCTTGAAAGGAAAACCCTGGAAAAGCTGATTTTATTGTAATCCTCTCCTGGGACCTTCCCTAAGATCCCTGCCTTTAGAGGGAATGAAAACCCTCAGGATGGAGAAACCAATGTGCATGCTCTCTCTCTCAAGCACACTTTTCCCCATCCCCTTCTTAGGGGTGAGCACACCTGCATTTTTCCTCCTCCTTCTTCCCTTAGGCATGGTTTTCTTTGTCTTTCATTCTCTAAGGCTCCAAGAGCCCTTCCTTAGGCTCATTAACTTGTTTCTTGAACCCATGCAGCCCAGCTGGCTCACTTCTTCCACAGTTCACTTCTATTTCTGTGACTTTCTAAATAAACTTTTGCCTATATTTCTTGTATTTGAGTCTTGCATATGAATTCTTTTTAGACAGAACTCGGGTACTGAGGTTGCTGAACTGAGGTCCTATAGCTGGTAACATACTGTTGCTATTTCACTGCTAACAATTAAAATTTTAAATACAAACCCAACCACCTCATTTGGCAGATAAAGTAACTCAAGGAGGCTGAGGCCTACCCTTTGTTACAGGGTTGCCGCCCATCAAGGCTGGGCAGGTCCATGGTATTTGTGCAGATGGAAAAATATTCACATGGCCATTGGGATGTCTGGCGTGCCTTTATTCATGGGTGGGTAAGCCACACACACTGAAGGCTGCATGTCTATCTGCATGTCTAATGTTGTGGCCCCTGCTTCCCAGCATGGCACCCATTGTGGCATCTGTCCCCTTGCGTGTCTCTCATCATCATTGCCCCCAGCAGGGAGTTCCTACCTGTTTAAGTACCAGAGAGGAAAAAAGCTGGAAAACTGCCAGAACATTACATAACATAACATAATTCTGCATATGAGAGCACACCTCGTGTTATGGGAATAGTTTATTGGACCCAGTCTGAAGGCTATGAAAACACTGGTTATCAGGCCTTTCCAAAGCTATGGGAACACTGTTTCCTGTAGCTACCCAGCCACCTGGGTGAGGAAGCCAGACTGCCTCCACTTACCTTACAATTACAGAACCAGAAACAAAGGGTTTTTTTGTTTGTTTGTTTGTTTTGGTACTTTCCTTCTATCAGCGTTTCTGTAGGGCACTGGGTGGATGGAGGGGCATGGAGGAGAGTAATGGGATCTGAAGACAGATTTGGTTTCAATATTGTTTCTGCCCTCTCAGCTGTAATCACTGTTTTGAAAAAATGATAATAAAATTTTTGGTAAAGTTTTACAACTAAATGAAGTAATAGATGTAGAATGCCTGGCATAGGATCTAACACATAGTAGGGCACAATAATTGACAACTAATGCTACTAATAAGTGCCAAGACTTTGAAACCTTATGATCTAAGGTGGGAGTGGAGAGAGCAACAGACATTAAGTTAGAAGACATCGGGCCAGTGACTCACAATTCAGAGTCTGGAGAGACCTGTGGGGGTATGTGGGGCACCTTATATAGTACACAAGGAATTATTTTTTCCAAACATCTCTAACTTGGAATTACAAATTATAAACAATTTTTTTACATAGAGTATTGAACCTCAAGGAAAGAAAACTTCTTATACATATTCAATAGGGAATGATAATCAAATAAAGAATAGAACTGGGCCTGGAGAAGACAGAGATGAAGAAACAATTGGAAGCACTACAGATTCTGGGACACTGGAGCTTCAGTGGGCAGACCTAGGAACCTGTTAACTTCATTTACTTATTTTTTTTTTGAGATATTGTATGTTACAGGTGTACAACATATGTTACAGGTGTACAACATAATGATTCTATATATATATACACACACGCATATATATATAGTGACATGATCACCACAATAAGTTTAGTTAACATTTATCACTCTCTTAACTTTAGTTTTTAATTTAAATTATTTTATTGTTATTCAGTTACAGTTGTCTGTATTTTCTCCCCACCCTTCTCCACTACCCTGTCCAAACCCACCCTTGCTTCCACCCTCCCCCTTGGGGTTTTGTCCATGTGTCCTTTATAGTAGTTCCTGAAAACCCTTGTCCCCACTGTCCCCTCCCCCTGATCTCTGGCTATTGTTAGATTGTTCTTCATTTCAATGACTCTGGTTATATTTTGTTTGATTATTTCTTTTGTTGATTATGTTCCAGTTAAAGGTGTCACTTTCTTAACATTAAATGTTCCTCCAAGAAAAGACAAGCTTTTAAAAGTAATTGTTTATTGTCATCAGAAGAAACCAGAAAAGGAAGCAAGTTCATTTATGGGCATGTTGTTTACCCATCTCAGATCACTGGGGTCAAGTATTTACATCTAAAAGGATTCAGCTGAAGTGTTATTGGTCTATGTGCTAATGTTCCATACATACTGAAATTACCTAGGAGATGAAGACTTGGCCTTTCTCTCTGCAGGGAAACCAGAGCATCTGCTAATTCAAAAGGAAAGTTTTAACTACCCTTAACAGAATTGGAGAGTCCCTAGCACTTAGGACAGCGAATAGCTAGAAGGTGGTGTGTGAGTTGTCCCTAACTGGTGCACCTCAAGGACAGCACAACTGGTGAATTGAAGGTATAGGCCTGGCACAGAAGGGCCCTGGAGGTCCAGCAGCAAACTGAGGAGCTGGGCAAAAGGCTGAGCAACTGTGAAGAGTATGGCCCAGACCTGGCCCCCATCCACACAAAACCACAGGAAGGGAGAAAAGAGAAACCCAACCCCTTTAGCCTGCTGCAGCCAGGAAGATCTGCAGGACTCATTTGGCCTGTTTAAAGTCAGCAAGAGATTTTTTTTTCTTCCTTTTTTTCCCCTCTCTCCCACCTGCATCCCCCCACCCCCCAAAGTGAGACAATAACACCTGGAGCTGTGCAAGGACCAGAGTCAGACCCAAAAAGGGATCATCACAATGACTGAGGAACTGAGAAAAATTCCAATTTGCTATTCCAGAGAACTTGCAAGTTATTGTTTATTTGTATTATTATCATTTTTTCCATTATTTTCACTTTTTATTTTATTAGTATTTTTAAAATTTCTGTTCTTTTTGTTTAGTTTTCTTCATCTTGTTTGTTTAATTGCATTGTTTGACTGGTTTCCCTTGTTCTCTCTTTCATAGTGTACTTTTAATTTTTCTTCTTTCACTTCATTTGTGTTCCAATAGCACACTACTCTAGGTCATGTACTTCCTATTCTAGTTATTCAGATCACATAGATTCTGTCATATGATCGCTGTTCCAGTATTATTGTAAATAATTCTTGTTCCACACAGTTGTAAATATGACACAGCACCCAGATCTTAGCCCATTTCACTGTCTTATGGAAATTTCTTAGTATTGTGGTTAACTATTTTCTCACACACTACACCTATTTTCTATCATTTACTCTCACTATATCTCATAATCTGACCTCCCACAAGATCACTGTTTTCTGGATCCAACTCACAATCCTTCCCCCTTCTAACAAGAGTCTTATCCTTTTTCCACCCTTTCTAAAAAGTGGTTAGTTGGGTGAAATATCATGGTTAATATACTTATCCAAAGGATCGCCTATCTATTCTCTATGGGTTGGTATGTTAAATCCCATAGAATACACTCCTGCTGTCTTAATCCATTTTGCCTTCCCCTGCCAACTGAACACATGAAAGAGTAGGTGGGAGCTGTGAACACCAGTATACCTGCTGGAAGAGAGAACCCACCAATAAAGGAACCACCAACAGATAATAAGAAAATAAGGTGAAGTACTGAGTGGAAGCCATACTGAGCTCTACCCAGGACCAATCTGGAAGTACAACTAAACAGTGAAGAAATTACCCAGAACAAACAACTGAACAATATGGAGAGAGAAACCTCAAAACCTAGGACAGATAAAAGAACCAGCTTCAACATAACCTGTCTGCACCTGCACAATAGCATACAAGACGTGGTGGGCAGAGTGACCCTCAGTTAACCAGTTGTAGGGAAGGACCCACTGAAGAAAGACCCCAAAACAATAAAAACCCAAATATAGATATCCAGATAGCCACATAAATGAGAGCACAAGACCAGCAAGCTCAAGAGATCATGGAGACTGCACCACTGAATCTCACAGGTCTCCCACCATAGAAGTTCACACAATAAACCCAGGGAGTCAGAACAGATCAATTTGAGAAGCTGAAGCTAACAAGAAGAGTCTCACAAACAATGGGAAGACATAGAAACAAACCCCAAATGAAATGAAAGGATGAAGCCTCAGAAAGAATGCTAATGAAACAGAGGCAAGTGAAGTATCAGATAGTGAGTTCAAGCAATGATTATAAGGAAGCTCCATGAGCTCACAGAGAATTACCAAAAATTACAGAGAAACTACAATGAACTTATTACGAACTATGTCAACATGAAGAAAGAAATAGAAACTATAGACAGGGGTCAAAGGAGATCAATAATACAATTTCTGAATTGAAGAACATAATAGAAGGAATCAAAAGCAGGTTAGATGAAGCATAGTATTGAATCAGCAAGCTGGAAGACAAGGCAGAACAAACCCCCCAGAAACAGCAAGAAAAGGAAAAGAGACTCTGAAAGAATCATGAGGTGGTAAGGGAACTGCAGGATAACATGAAACATAATAATATCCATATAATAGGGATATCAGAAGGAGAAGAAGAAGAGCAAGGGTTAGAAACCCTGTTTGAAAAAGTAATTTTGGAAAACTTCCCTAATTTGATGAGAGAAAAACTCACACAAATCCAGGAAATACACATAGTTCCAATGAAGAGAAACCCAAAGAGATCCAGTTCTACACATTATAATTAAAATGGCAAAATTTCAAGACAAAGAGAGAATCTCGAAGGCAGCAAGGGAGAAACACAAAGTAACATACAAGAGAGCCCTGAAAAGGCTAGCAACTGACATCTCAATGGAAACACTCAAAGCCATAAATGAAAGTAATGAAAACCAAAGACATACTCGTAAGACTATTCTATCTAGCAAGACTCTAAATTAAAATGGAAGGACAAATAAGGAGTTTACCAGACTAAAGAGCCTAAAAGAATGCAGCTCCTACAAACCAGCTCTGCAAGAAATGCTTAAGGGTCTGCTTTAAGAAAAGGAAAAAAAAAGAGTGAGAGACAGAGGAGCACAGGTATAAAAATGGCAATGAATAAGTACCTATCAGTAATAACCTTAAATGTAATTGGATTAAATGCTCCAATCAAAAGTCATAGAATAGCTGAATGGATAAGAAAGCATGATCCACACATATTCTGCCCACAAGAGACCCACCTCAGAACAAAAGACCTACACAGACTGAGAGTGAAGGGCTGGAAAATGATATTCTAAGCAAATTGACCAGGAAAAAAAAGCCAGGGTTGCAAGTCTCATATCAGACAAAATATGCGTCAAAAAAGGGGCCATAAAAAGAGACCCAGAAGGTCACTTCATAATACTCAAGGGAAGAATCCATCAAGAAGACATAATCATTGTAAATATAAAGGCACCCAACACAGGAGCACCCAAATACATAAAGAAAATCTTGGAAGACTTCAAGAAAGATGTTGACAGCAACACAATTATGGTAGGGGATTTCAGCACCTTGCTGTCAAAAATGAATAGATCTTCCAAACAAAATATCAACAAAGATATTGCTGCATTGAACAATGTCCTAGATCAAATGGAGTTAACTGATGTATAGAAAGCCTTTAATTCCAAAGAAGCAAAATACACGTTCTTTTCAAATGCACATGGAAAAATTTCAAAGATAGACCGCATGATAGGATGCAAAACAATCCTCAACAAATTCAAGAAAACTGAAATCATATCAAGCATTTTCTCTGACCACAGGGGACTGAAAATGGAAACCAACCATAAGGAAAAAACTAAAAAATACCCAAACTCATGGAGATTGAATAGCATACTATTAAACAATGAATAGGTCAAGAATGACATTAAGGAAGAAATAAAAAATTTTCTGGAAACAAATGAAAGTGAACTCACAACAATCCAACAGTTATGCGACAAAGTGAAGGAAGTCATGAGGGTTCATAGCGATACAGGCCTACTTAAAAAAGATTGAAAAATTTCACACAAACAACCTAACCCTACACCTGCAAGAACTGGAAGAACAGCAACAAAGACAGTCCAGGACAAGCAGAAGGAAGGAAATAACCAAGATCAGAGTAGAATTAAACAACGTATAGACTAAAAGAATGATTCTAAGAATCAATAAATCCAGGAGCTGGATCTTTGAAAAGATAAACAAAATCAACAAGCCTTTAAGTAAACTTATCAAGAAAAAAAGAGAGAGGACCTAAATAAATAAAAGTAGAAATGAACAAAGAGAAACTACAACTGATTCCACAGAAATACAAAGGATTGTAAGTAATGACTATAAAGAACTATATGCTAAGAAATTTGAATACCTAGTTGAAATGGACAAATTTCTAGAAAAATATAATCTCCCAAAACTGAATGGAGAATAAGCAGAAAGCCTGAATAGAACAATAAACCTTTATCTCCCCAATGTCCTCTCCCCCCTCCCTTCTGGCTATTGTTAGATTGGTCTTAATTCAATGTCTCTGATTCTATTTTGTTTGTTTGTTTTTTTCTTTTGTCGATTATCTTCCAGTTAAAGGTGAGATCATATGGTATTTGTTCCTCACCACCTGGCTTATTTCACTTAGTATAATGCTCTCTACTTTCATCCATGCTGTCCCAAAGGGTAGGAGCTCTTTCTTTCTTTCTGCTGTGTACCATTTCATTTTGTAAATGTACCATTGTTTTTTGACCCATTCATTTACTGATGGGCACTTAGGTTGCTTCCAGCACTTGGGTTGTAAATTGGGTTGCTATGGACATTAGGGTGCATAAGTTCTTTTGAATTGGTGTTTCAAGATGTTTAGAGTGTAGTCTTAGCACTGGAACTTCTGGGTCAAAAGGCATTTCCATTCCCGAGGAAATTCTATACTGTTATACACAATTGTTGCACCAGACTATATTGCCACAAACAGTGCACCAGGGTTCCCTTTTCTCCACAACCTCTCCAACACTTGCTTTTTGTTGATTTGTTATGATGGTCATTCTGACCAGTGGGAAGTGGTATCTCACAGTGGTATTAATTTGCATCTCTCTGATGGATAGTGATGCTGAGCATCCTTACATATATCTCAGGGCCCTCTGTATGTCCTCCTTGGGGAAATATCTGTTCAGGTCCTTTACCCATTTTTTAATTGGGTTGTTTGTCTTCCCGGATTAGAGTCATGTGAGTTCTTTATATATTTTGTAGATCAAACCCTTGTACCATTTGCAAATATATTTTTCCATATGTTTGGTTCCCTTTTCATTTTGCTGGTGTTTTATTTAGTTGTGCAGAAGCTTTCTATTTTGATGAGTTCCTATTTGTTTATTCTTTCCTTGATGTCCCTTGCTCTAGAGGATATATTGGTGAAAATATGGCTGCATGGAATAGCTGATATTTATATCCCTATGTTCTCCTCTAGTACTTTTATGGTGTTGTGACTTATATTTAAGTCTTTTTTCCATCTTGAGTTTATTTTTGTGTGTGTTGTAAGTTTGTGATCGAGTTTCATTTTTTTTGCGTGTAGGTATTGAGATCTTCCAACTCCATTTGTCAAAGAGGCTATTTTTGGTCCATTTTATGCTGCTTCCCCCTTTGTCAAATATTAACTGACCATAGAGACTTGGGTTCCATTTTTTCTTCTTTATTCTAGTTCATTGATCTATGTGTTTGTCTTTATGCCAGTACCAGGCTGTTTTGATTACAGTGGGCTTGTAATACAGTTTAATATGAGGTATTGTGATCCTTCCTACTTTGTTCTTCTCAAAATTTCTGTGGCTATTTGGGGTCATTTATTTTTCCATATAAATTTTTGAAATGTTTGTTCTACATCTGTGAAATATGTCATTCATATTTTAATAAGGATTGCATTGAATCTACAAATTGCTTAGGGCACTATGGATATTTTGATGATGTTAATTCTTCCAGTCTATGAACATGGTACATGCTTCCATATGTTTGAGCCTTCTCTAATTTCTTTCTTCAGTGTTGTGTAGTTTTCTGAGTATAGGTCTTTTGCCTTCTTGGTTAGGTTTATTCTCAGATACTTTATTTTTCTTGTTGCTATATCAAATGTTTTTTTTCCTGATTTCTGTTTCTGATATTTCATTGTTGGTGTACAAAAGTAATTTTGATTTCTGAATATTGACTTTGTATCCCATTATTTTCCCAAATTCACTTAGTAGGTCAGGTAGTTTTTTGTTGGGACCTATAGGGTTTTCTATGTGCACCATCATGTTATCTGCAAAGAATTACAGTTTTGCTTCCTCTTCTCCAATTTGGGTGTCTTTTATTTCTTCTTCTTGTATGATTGCTGTGGCTAAGACTTCCAATACTGTATTGATAGGAGTGGTGAAAGATGATATCCTTGTCTTTTTCTTGATATTAGTGGGAAATCTTTTAGTTTTTGCCCTTTGAGAGTGATATTGGGTGGAGGTCTCTTGTATACAGTGTTTATTATATTGAAGTATGTTCCTTATATTCCCACTTTGTTGAGGTTTTTTTTTTTTTGTCATAAAAGGATGCCATACCTTATGAAATGCTTTTTCCACATCTATTGATGTGATCATGTGATTCTGTTTTTCCTTTTGTTTGTATGATGTATTATGCTTATTGATTTGTGTATGTTGTATTATTCTTGGATCCCTGGGACGAATTTCACTTGATCATGGTGTATGATGTTTTTAATGTATTGCTGTATTTGGTTTGCCAGTATTTTGTTGAGGATATTAGAGTCTATGTTAATGAGCAATATTGGTCTGTAGTTTTCTTTGTTGTGTCTTTATCTGGTTTTGGGATTAGGACGATGCTGCCTTCATAACAGTTTGGTAGTCTTCTGTCTCCCTGGGTTTTTTGTAATAGCGTCTGAAGTATAGGGGTTAGCTCTTCCTTAAATGTTCTGTGAAATTCTCCTGTGAAACTGTCTGATCCAGGGCTTTTGTGTGCCTGGAGTTTTTACTGCTTCAGTTTTGTCACTTGTTATCAGTTTGTTCAGACCTTTGAGATTCAGTGGTGCAGTCTTCATGATCTCCTAAACTTGCTGCTCTTAGGTTGTCATTTATGTTGACTCTCTGGTGTAATTGGGTTTTGATTGCTGTTGGGTCTTTTTTTGGTGAGTCCTTCCCTCTAGGTGGTTGACTGACAGTCACTCTGCCCACTATGTCTTGTATGCTGTTGTGCAGGTGCTACCAGAACAAAACCACAAAGCCCAGGGAACAAACCCACATCCACAAAAATACCTTTCACCCATAGTCTCAGTATCAATAGCAAATGAACCTGTGTTATTAAGAGTGTAAAGAGTTTAAGACTGTCATAAGAAAGGAGGGAAATAAACTATAGTATAAATTCTAATGATTTAATATGTTCAAATTTGCTGGACAAGAAATGAATGCTAAAAAGCTATGCAGGAAAGAAAATATCACTAATCATGGAGAAGACCACAGTGGATTTTGTCTTGGTAGCCTCTACTATTTACCACCATTTTTTGTTTCTGGCTTTGCCTCTGGTGATGTCAGATGTTGACCCCATCTCATCTTAGGCTGCCTTCTCTGAGACTGCCAGGGATTTACTGTCTGTGGTTGCCTCCTTCATTTGTTAATATAGCCACTTTGTACTCAGCAGTCATCTTAAGCACCACAGAGTTGGGGCAGAGTCTCCCTTCGGGGTGGGGCTGTTGTTTCCTCTCAAGCTGCTGAGGCTCAGAGAGGAGTGGTTTGCCTGAGCAGGATGGCTGCTGCTGTCTGGGGGATGATTCAGCATCAGGATCTCAGCATCTATTCTCTCAGCTCTCTTCCCAAAGCTTTCATCCCCAGCCTCTCCTTAGGTGTCTCCAACCCACTCTGTTCCTGCCTTTGCTGGAACCCTGGGTAAGTGACAGCGAATGAAAATTTGTGTGTTGGTCCTTTAAATGGCTCTTTGTAACTTCAGCTGTCCCTCTCTGGCAAAGAGCAACCCTACCACTTTTTGTAGCTGGTCGTTATCTGTGTATCTTTTTGGCTGTGGTGCTCTAGGCTGGGGATCCCAACTTAGGGTTTAGATCCCTTTCTTTTCAGGGGGATCCAACTGACCACTTAAATATCCTTCTGGTGCTGCCACCTGTGGGCACCCAGTCAGCCTTCTCTAGTCTCCATAGCACTCCTTACCAGTCAGTTGGTGCTGAAGCTGATTCCTCTCTCTGTCTGAGATTTTAAGGCCTTGTCTCTTTATTCAGTTGTTTGTTCTGGGTGATTTCTCCATAATTTAGTTGTAATTTCAGATTGGTCCTCTGAAGGAGGTTAGTGTGGCTTCCATTCACTCCTCTGCCATCTTGCCAAGTCTTACATGCATTTATAAAGGACTGCAAAAATGATCTTATACATTTGACTTGGTTCCTGTCACCTCCATTTTAACTGCAGGTATCTCTCTGGGAAAGTTTTGCATAAGGTAGTATGTATGCTTCCACTCCTTTCTCCACCAAAAGTAATATTAGTTGAGAGCAGACTGGTAAGATAAGAAGATGATTCAACCACAGGCTCAACACCTTGCTCCCCCCAATCATGATATGAACTCTTCTTCCAAATGAGAGCTGAACTATCTTTCTAATGATCAAAAGTAGGAGAATTATAGTGTTTACCTTCAGTTGAAATATACTAGAGAGGTAAGTTTTTGCTTTACTGATTGGGGAGATGAAGACAAAATTGTTTAAAGACAAAATTGTCCTCTTGAATTCAGATTTTGCAGGATAATGATATCATACTCTAAATTACTTGAACTCTTGCATATTATGTTTGAGAAAGTATACAAGTGTTCTTGTTTGACTGCATGTTTGGTATTAAGAAGACTCTGAATTTGTACTGCAGGAATTATGAACACCATTAACATTTTCTCCATTTACCACAAAGTACTAGAAGGTGGTTATCTTGTAATTTAATGTTCAAAAACTGAAAACCAGGGTGACAAAGTAATGTGCTATTTCTTAAAGAGGATGGAGATTAATTATGAATATTTTCAAAGGACTAAAAAGGTCCCTTAAAATGAAACATTCAGCTAAAAATGATTTCCTTCTTGCTCTAAATCTATACATAAATCTCAAAAACTGTCATAAGCAGTGCTTTCTGAGTTTACAATAATCTCTAATTATAATGATGTTCATTTTCTTTGGAAATGACATGATTTGACACTTGTACAAGTACAGACTTTAATAAATTGGTATCTGTATCCAATATCAGAAACAAGCATTTAAAACCACCAATAGCGTAAAGGCATTTGAAATTGTATTAAGTAAAATTTTTTGAGAGTTTTGTTGAATTTATTTAAAAATTAACTTTTCATATACAACTCATTTTCAGCACTTGACTAAAGCAATTTTAAAAATTATAAATAAAATTCTTTTTCACCCAAGGCCTTGAACAAAATTGGTTCTGAGTGTCATAAATTTACTGAGGTATAATCTTCACAAAATGATTGTTGGAATAAGCACTATGATAACTCAGTTTAACAGCTTTGTCATAAGTAAGACCCTGCAATATACAATGGGCTCTAGTGTTTCACAAGTAAATCTTAGTAGAGGCTTTTAAATGTTCTGGCAAGTCTCATAATCCTGTACCCAACTTGAGCATTTAATTTGCAACTTTTGTGTTATACATGTGTCACTAACCTAGCAAGAAGTTAACCATTCCCATTCTCCTGGTAATAGCTATGCTATCTGATATTTACATTGGTGGCCACATTATAGACTGATGTACTTGGTATCTCATTTCATGGCTGCGTTAGTTAACTTGTTCCAAACATTCAAGGCTAACTTGCACTATTCCATTATGCCATTTGAAGTTATCAACTGAAAAATAGTTTTCAGCTTTTAGATATATAATGCCATATATTGCCAATTAATATCTTAGGAGGTTGTACTCATTGTCACACCATTCACAGTTGCCTATTGTTCTCTTCCTTTGTGACAAAATTAAAGTGAAAACTAGTCCAGACACAGATCACGTCTGTGCAATGGATGGTTAGACAAGAGGTCAGATTTAATCAATTCAATTTCTCATCTGGTGGTTGATTTATTCTTTGAAGCTGCCGAAAAAAGAGAGGGTCTGCAGATGATTGTGTATGTGTTTTCTATCTGAAGATGTCAATGTGAACAGTGACATTGCCCATGGCTGCACTCTATGTTTGTGCAGAAGCCTAATATAAATGCCTGTGCTCTAATATTTCCTGATGGCAAAGACTGTCAAACACTGGCACACAGTGAAAGGTATGGTAGTATGCAGTAAGACTAGACACAGATTTTTATGGGAGGGTTTAGAAACTGCCATGGACATAGAGATTTTAGACTAAGTTGGAAGGATCCCCAGAGATCTGTTGTCTTAGTCTTTTTTAGCTGCTATAAGAAAAACACCATAGACTGGGTGACTTGTAAGTAGGAAAAAAATACTGCTTACAGCTTTGGAGGCTGGGAAGTCCAAGATCAAGTTATAGGCAGATTCCATGCCTGTTTCATAGATGGACTTCTCTCTGTGTCCTCACAGGGCAGAAAAAATGAGTGGGTTCTCTGGCCTTTTCTTACAAAGGAACTAATTCCGTACATGAGGGCTCTACCTTCATGACCTAATCACCTTCCAAAGACCCCCATCTCCAAATATCATCACATATGGAGTTAGGTTTCAACATATGATATTTGGGGTAGATACATTCAGTTTATAGTATTTTTTAAAACAAGATTATCAAAACTTAGAGATGGTAAATATCCTCTGCCTTTAAAATGCCCCCTAATCATGGAAATCCCATGTGTATGGTGACTCCTTCTACCCCTGAACTGTGTTACCTGCAGCGCAGATATTCTTGGAAGTCTCTGTAAATTTTACAACTTTGTTTCTGCTGATTACAACCCACTCCCCAACACTCAGGAAAATCCTCAATTGTTTGACCTACTGAAAGGTAGTTATGCTTATTTCATTGAGTAGACTACTGAATGAAAAGAAAGCAAGGTTTTTGTGAGAGTTTCAATGTAATTAACTGGATAATTCTTTAAAAAGTGGTTTTGAGGTTAATAAGCACATGAAAAGATGCTCAGTATCATTAATCATTAGGTAAATGAACATTGAAGCCACAATGAGATACAAGTTGACACCTTTCAGGGTTTGGAGAGGATGTGAAGAAATTGGAGGAGCCCTGTGCATCCCCGGTGGAAAACAGTGTAATGGTTTCTCAAAAAATTCAACATAGAATTATCATATGATTCAACAACCTTACCTCTGGGCATATACTTATAATAACAGAAAGCAGAGGCACAAACATACTTGTATACCAGTGTTCATACAACATTATTTACAATAGCCAAAAGTGCACATTAGTAGATGAATGGAAAAGGAAAATGTGGTGTATACATACAATGGAATATTATTCAACCTTAAAAAGGAATAAAGTTTTAATATGTGTCACAACATTGATGAACCTTGAAAATATTAGGCTAAGTGAAATAGGCCAGGCACAAATGGACAAATATTGTAGAATTTCACTTACATGAGATATCTAGAGTAGTCAAAATTATAGAGACAGAAAGTAGCATAGAGTCTACCAGGATTGGGATCGGGGTGGATAAGGAATGGGGAAGTATTTAATGAATACACAGTTTCAGTTTAGGGAGACAAAAAATTTCGAAGATGGATGGTATTGATGGTTGTACAACAATGTATATAAAATATACTTAATGCCACTGAATTGTACACTTAAAATGGTAATTTTTTTAAAGAGTAGTCTTGAGGCTTATTTAGAGTCTTAGAAAAGAATGGATTTTTAAGTCAGTGAATCTAGGTTTGACTTGATTCTTTGTTTGACTTTGACTTTGTGGCCCATTTTCTTACAGAGGCCACTTCCAAGATACTGGGAGGGGCCTTAGTAATATGTTCACCAAATCATATACTTTCTAAAATTTGCAAAAAACAAACTTTTCATATCAGTTGATTGAGGACATTCTCTTTCCACATTGTTTTCCCACTGTCATACTTTGTCTTATGTTGAATGCCATTGGAGGGGCCAATAGGAAATTTTGGAATTCAGATAAGAGGAAGCTGAATGAGGGGTATATTTAATCTAGTTTTAGAGGGGTCTCTTTATGTGCTTTTGCAGTCACTCCAGTTCTTTCCATTATTACCAGTTGTCTCAGTATAGGACTGTTTTTGAAGCATGTTTCCTGGATCAACTTACCTCACCAGATATACTAACAAGGAGGTGAGGGATTAGATCTTACATGGCAAACAGACCCTGTCTTAGGTATCTGGCATGCAAAGTGTGTAACAGTGGAATCAGAAGTGCCAACCATTTCCAATTCAAAGAGAATCCAGGATTGGTCATGGAGTAGGAAAATTCTAAAAGCCCTGAAAATTACAGCTCATTTTAAATTTGACATTCCTAAAAATTTACAAGATGTTACCAATACTGAATTGTAAAGATAAAAGAAACTTTCTAATTTATCGGTGGTAAAACCAAATTTGTTCAATTAGTCTTAGAACAATACATAGAACTTCAATAGAAAAACACACCAAAAAATCATGGATGTGCAAAAGAGACATCAGTGAATATATGGATAAAAATATAAGGTAGAAGTATGTTGCTAAGCACTTAATTCATCAGAATGTTACTTCACTGGATTTTATGGTCTTTCTAATATTTGTTTTTAAAGTTTAAATTTCTTTTTTCTTTTCCAATAAATATTCACTTTCATATGTACTTTTTATATTTATGGTTTTGTATTACGGAATGCCTAAAAATTGTAAAAAAAACTTCAGACTCCATGAAACTTGGATCTATTCTAGTTTGGGGCTTAGAACAGTACTTCTCTACACATAGTTTCTACAGGCCTAAGGGTGGTTGGTAACCTAAAAGAGTTACTATGAGGTTAAATTAGGCCATATTATTTTCTGGCACATAGTAAGGTTTCAGTAAATACTTTTTTTCTTTTATTTGAACTTTAGTGGTATAAATTTATTATCTTAACTTTGACCTTTCCATCTTTTCTACTCATTTAATAAAATTTTATCTCTCTAGATAAGTTCTGAGTTCAACACACTCCTACCTGGTTTCTGCCTTTCATCTTTTTCTCTTTTAATCCATCTTTGTTCTCCTGTCACAGTGTTATTAGAAACTCAGACCTGATCTTAGTTAAATACCTGATCAGCTTAAAGATTTTTAATGGCTCCCTTTGACCAAAATATAAAGATGAAGTGCCTTAGTATGGAATTTAAGGTCCTTAATGACTCCTGCCTACTTTTCTAGATTTAATTCACGCCTTCCTCACATCCTATGCTCTTGGCAGCCAGGTAATTAAGAAACGTACTGGCATACTTGCCTTTTGTAATTCAGGCAAGAATGTATTCTTCCTGCTTATAATTCATGGATTTGTTAAGTCAGTCAGTGGGTCTGTCATCAGGCATTTAATTCACCCATTAATTGCAGTAATACTTACTGAGTCAGTGTTTAATTTGTGCAAGACATTATACTAAATATGAATATGTGGATGAGTGTTGTATGGAAAATTAGCTCTAGGCAATGGTCACTCCCAAGTACTCTATCAGGTAAACTTGCCTGGAGGTCGGTCATAGAACTAAAATCTCACAGAGTAGGTTAAAGGCTGTATTGGATGGTTTACTAACTCCCAGTGACAACAAAGGGAGAGAGACTGGGTAAGTGAACCCACAAAGATGGGTGTTTACAGTGGAAGGGCCATGCTCCCTGGGTTGTGCAGTGTTTTCAGGTCTTGTCTCTTCCTACCACATTAACTTCCTCATTGATGATGTATTTGACAGACCAAGAGTTACGGTTGCTGTAAGGGGACCCGCAGACAGGAGGTGCCAAAAACCATAATACACTCTTGCTGTGAGAACCAGGTACATCTGTCTACCTGAGTTTTAGCTCACCCATTACTGTTCTGAGCTTGAACTGTGAATGGTATTGTGGTTCTTGGATAAAGCACATTTGGGATGGGATCACACTGAAGCTAACTGGTGTATGGCTGGTTTAGAGGTGACAGAGCTGTCAGGACACAGAGGAATCATGATCATGACTTGTTTTTTACAATTCTTTTGGCCTATAAGTAACACTTTCGTGTGTTGCATCATATTTTCTGTTAATTCTATGTACCTTTGGCATGTTGTAGAGATTACTAACTTATTTAACACATCTTACGACTTTTACTTGTTTCCCATAGACTAATTGCTTACTTATTATGTTTGCTTAACACTTTAAATTTACTTACATCTTATGGTACTAGTTATCAGGTTGTCCATTCCATATGTGTGGTGAGGTAAACCTGTAGAGATTCACTCCTGACTCAACCAGGGAACTGAGGAAGCTTTCCACTGGGGAGGGTGATGGAGACATAGGATGGTAGGAGTAATCCAGATTAGTATGGGCTGGTTAAAGGCACAGATCCCCTTTGGGAGCTTAAGTCATTGGCGGCTGGTGCCTGAATCGTACAGAGAGGAGTAGACGCATGTGGTTGGGGATAGATTGACAAGGAGCTTCTATGATTGGCCTTGAATGCCTTGTTAAAGAACTTGGAGGTTATCATGAAGGGCAAGAGGAGCTATGAAAAGATTTTCAGTCTGGCCTGCCTTCATTTGACCTTTAAATTCTTGCTTCTACCCACGTTGGTAAATTTTATGTGTCAGTTTGGCTGTTCCACAGTACCAAATACTATTCTAGATGTTTCTGCGAAGGTGTTTTTTGGTTGGAAGGAACATACAAATCAGTAGACATTGAGTGAAGCAGATTATCTTCCATAATGTGGTGGGCCTCATCCAATCTGTTGAAGGCCTTAAGAAAAAGATTGACCTCCCTGAACAAGAAAGAATTTTTCCAGCAGACAGCATTTGAGTGGGAACTACAAAATTTCCCTGAGTCTCTAGCCTGGTAGGCTACTCTGAAGATTTTGAACTTTCTAGCCACAAACATGTGAGCCAATTCCTTAATAAATCTCTCTCTCTCTTTCTCTCTCTCTTTCTTTCTCTCTCTTTATATATATATATATATGCACGCACACACACACATATATATATATATATAAACTATGAAACTATATAACCTTCAATTGGCTCTATGGTTCAATTAGAATATTATCATATTTGCAAAATATCCCCAGCATCCACATTAGTCATTCCCTATAACATTTTCTTCATAATACTATTCAGAATTCAGAGCATGATTTATACTTATTTATATACACCTGTCTCTCCCACAAAACTGGGAGTAACTTGGGGACCACATCTTATGTATCACGGAAGTCCCTGAGACTAATGGTGATTGATACTAAAAATATACTAAAAATATTGAATAAATGAACAAAATGGATAGAGAAAGGATTGTGTGCAGTTGCTGTTTCCACAGGGATTATTATGCATGGTGTATAGTAGCAATAGATGAATATCCATGATAGCAATGCTAATACTGTAGGCACTTGTTTACCACGTTACTGTGAGCTACATGCTAATCTGGGCTCTAAAAATACCACAGAACCAAAATGAGCTTACACAAATTTATTTTTCATTAAGTTAAGGAGTTCTGTCAAAGATTTCTAGAAGCAATCATGTCTCAAATGACCTGTTCCACCAAATTTCTCCATGCCCAACCTCCCAGACCTTGAGCTCTCTTTAGCACAGAGACTAAGCAGGGCTTGTAACTGGGAAGAAGAAATGCAGTAAACTGAATCAGAAGGTAGTAGGGTCATTATGGAGATTCAAGGACACGACAATATCCCTGTGAAATTGATAAAGAGAGATCTGATTAGATCACTGGGGAGGAATAGGGAGGGGCTATAGGAGGAGGTTGCCTGAAGCAATGGTAAACAGTCTAGGGAGGGATTGATTGAGAAGCTGAATGCCTCCAGAGAGCATGAAATTATGGACCAGAAGATTCAAAATAAAGAGGGCAGAGACTGGCTCTTGGACTCTTTTCCTTGAGAATGCCTGGATGATCATGCTGTAGCTGTCTGTGTTTCCCAAAGGACAGTATTTGGGATGGGTTTTGGATCAGAGAAATTCCCAGGTGCAGTCTGGGATCAGGCAGGCCTGGCAGAGGGTGGCAGGGTTATTCTTCTTTGGGGATCTTCGAGGGGAGGAGCTCTGAGGCAGAAGCCTGCCATTCTTCCAAAAGCATGCACCTTTTGTATCTTAAATTGTTTTAGTTTGTAAACTAACCCTATAGAAATAATACAATTAAAAACTATCAGAGGAATGATAAGAGAACTCAGGTGTTAAAGAATTTAGCCTTAATTGATAAGTTTAGTCAATTAAAGCTATAATTAAAAAGTTAGCTTTAATTGATAGGCTTAAGTTACTAATGCATGTATGTGGGAAGCTGCTATTCCAAAATTGTGCAGTTTTGAATAAAAACTCCTTTACTTTATTACCAAAGCTTTGCCTCTGGAATTTTGCCTAGGGGGTGGCAGTGGGCAGCCAGACCCCACTTGCTGCTCAGTAGCAAAATGAGGCAGCTTCCATTCCTATGACCTCTCTCAAACTCCCTGTGTCCTTAAGGTACTTCTTGAGAAACATCTGGGAACATGTTCCTGGGAACACATGGGTGAATCAAGCCCCAAGCAGGCCTTGCAGGAAGGCTGAGGGAACTATATAGTAGACTTGGGGAAAACAGGATAATAAATCACAAATTTGTGACACTGTACAGCTGAGAGAGATGACTGAAGTGTGTTTGCAGTTTATTTTCCCTTTAAAAGAAAAAGGAGTTACTTCTTTCAGTGTCAACACCAGATCTCTAAAAATAAGTTATTGACTTATTTGTAGGTATATGAAGATATGGGCACATCAATATTTATAGGAAATTCAAGTCTCCTGGTGTGGATGCCTTCAAATGGAAGATGATACAAGTAAGAAAAAAGAAAATGATTCTTCATTGGGCTTTCCAGCAAAGCTGATCCAGAGAGAGACAATGCAGGGGAAAGTCATTCTAGGTTTTGGTATTCTGGTTTCTTTGTAAAGTGATTCTGAATGCCAAGGGCCCCTCTATGGCCCCTGCACCAATGGATGGAGGTCTGTGCCTTCCCTCCCATGTCCTTTATCAGGTTTCTTTGTATTCAAAGTGATTTTTCAACATGGTTAGCTGGTTGGAGATTAGTAGAGAGAGGGGAGGGCACACTACAACACAAACAAATAACAAACAAGCCAAACCCCACCCTGCCATCTGGCAAGCCTGGGTACCAGAAACTCCCTCTGCAAGTGGCTATAGACAATAAATCCACTGTAAATATTTCGACCTGTAAAAAGGTAATTTAGTGGAAGCAAGGTTTATGTTCTATATAGTAATCCTGCACATGTCTTCCCCAATTCCAAAGAAAAGAGATCAGCAGGTCAGTGGAGAGCCAGAAGCAGAGGAATGCAGGAAGTAGAGACATTGGATGAGGTGTTGCTGCCTGGCTAACCCAGCAGTGTGGTCCCGATGCCCTACAGCTATTATAGAGTTGCCACCCCTGGGATATAATAAAGCACTTATTTAGGGGAATATGCTCGATATCTGAAAGTACTAGTGATGAAGAGATGCAGCCAGATGGCAGAACTCAGTCACCACCCCTGCAAAGTCTCACTGTACCCAGTGGTGGCAGAAAAGAGAGAGGCCCCAGACTTCTGTGTTGTATCAGTTATTACAAACCCATTGGCATTTCCCCTGTGTTCCTATCACCATGCTTGCCCCTTTCCTCACCTCTCCTGCCCTCCACAAACAAAGCTAGATTCTGCTCAAGGAATTTTTTTTAAATGTTCAAAATGAAATTTTGCTCATTTTAATGGAAGGAGTACAACCAGAATGAAGCAGGTTTATTGATGGTGCACACATTTTCTCAGATAAGGAATATTCTGAGAACAGCTCCTCTCCCCACCAGCCTAGAGCTGTTCAGATGTCTTGTCACTGAAAGGTTGTCTTTTTTTTTTTTTTTAGCAATGAATGAGGCAGCCTCCTGGCCTTGGCTTTCTCTCCTCTGGTCCTACATGGCTGAGGCTCATCCACCCCTGCCATAATGCATAGAGCATTTACCATATTTTGCCATGTATAATGCATACTTTTTTGTCCACATTTTTTAGGGAAAAAACAAGAATATGCATTACACATGGGTAGTACAAATTCTGCGTCTATATAAATGTTTCTAATTCTTTTATTTATGCTTATGTGTTAAAAGTGTAACTCTAGAAAGCAATCATGATATCCGTATGCAAAATAATGCCATGGAATATGATAATCAGTTTGGTTGAACTTATGATGAACTTGCAACAAAAGTAGTTTTGGCCAACAAGTCAACGAAATGAAACAAAGAACAACATATTGTTATCCATAAAGTAAGATAAATGATGCCAATTGTTGTCTACTTGATAAGACAGGTGATGCTGACTTTATTACCTTAGGGCGAACAGCACAACATTTCTCTTCATACACTTTAGACAGGAGAAATTACTGAAATTGGAAAATCCCTTGAAAAATGTCAAAACAGTTTTTTTTTTTTTAAGATTTTATTTTTTTATTTTTAGAGAGAGGGGAAGGGAGGGAGAAAGACATGGAGAGAAACATCAATGTGTGGTTACCTCTAATGTGCCCCCTACTTGGGGCCTGGCCGGAAACCCAGGTGTGTTCCCCAACTGGGAATTATATCAGTGACCCTTTGGTTCGCAGTCCAGCACTCAATCCACTGAGCCACACCAGCCAGGGCAAGACAGTTTTTGTACACTGCAAGCTTTAAGCTAAAAGTTATTAAATATGCTAAAAAGAATGGCAACAGAGCTGCCTAGAGACACTTTGGACTTCCTCCCACAGAGAATGGTGTCATCAGATTGTGGAGGCAACAGGAAGAAAAGCTTCTTCAGATGTCAAGATAGAAGAAGGCCATGCGAGGAAAACCTCCAAAGTGGCCAGAGGTGGAGCAGGAGCTGAAGACCTCGACCAAGGTGATACAAGCAGAAGGTAAAAGGACTGCACAAGAAAAAAACTGATGATTTTTCAGGGACACCTAAATGGTGTTTTAACTTTATGAAGAGAGAAGGTTTGAGCATGAGGACATGAATGAAACTTGCCCCAAAACATCCAGTAGCCTATGAGGATCAAGTTTTAGAATTTCATTCTTATGTTATCAACCTTAGAAAGACTTAGAATTTTGATGTTCAAGTACAGTTGTATCCATTTTTCCTCCACCACTTTGTCTTGCCCCACCCACCCCAACCTCCCACCCTCAATCCTACCCCCACTTGACTTTGTCCAGGGGTCCTTTATACATGTTCCTTTATTACCCTTCCCCTTCTTTCCCCTGTTATCCCCTTTCCTCATCCCCTCTGGTTACTGTCAGTTTGTTCTTTATTTCAATGCCATCTAGTTATATTGTTTGCTTCTTTGTTTTGTTGATTAGGTGAAAAAATTAAATATCTTTTCTTTTAAAAAATAAATAAAATCCTTAAAAAAAAAGAAAGACATAGAACTTTGAACTACCTCAAAGAACTCTGAATTACCTTAGGGCGAACAGCACAACATTTCTCTTTTGATGAAGAGAAAGAGAATGAAGTCCCATCCACATCTGATGTGCCATCTGACAGAACTGTGTACATCAAAGGAGCAAAGACTGTGGCTCTTAGAACTAGTGGTCATGAGAAAACACATTTCACTGTTCTAGCCTGTTGTGCAGATGGGGCAAAGCTACTGCCTATGATCATATTTAAAAGAAAAAACATTTCTGAAAGAAAATATTGCAAGTAGAGTTATTGCTCATGTGCAAGAAGGATGGGTGAATGAAGAAAGCATGAAAATCCAGTTTAACAAAGTCTGGTCACCAAGGCCTGGAGGATTACTAAAACAATAACAACAACAACAACAACAACAACAAACAGCTCTGCTTGTTTTTAATCACTTCAAAGCCCGTGTTGCACAAAGCACAAAAGCAATCACAGTGGACTTGAAAACCCAACTTGCTGCCATAGCTGGTGGGCTAACTAGCCAAATGCAGTATCTTGGTGTGTTAGTAAACAAGCCCATTAATTCCTTAATGATGAAAGAGTGGACATCATGGATGAGGTCAGCTGGTAATGATTTAACACCTACAGGCCAAATTAAGGAAGCACCCAATCGCCCAGGTTTGTGACTGGATCCTAAGATCACCGAGCAGTGTCAAGAAAGAAGTGATTGTGAAATCATTTTAAAAATGCGGCATCAGCAATTCTATGGATGGAACTGAGGACAATGAAATTTACTAGGATGAGGAAAGTGACTCTTCAGAAAACACCAGATATATAGAAATTGAAGATGATACTTCTTTTTAAAAAATATTTTATTTATTTATATTTTAGAAAGAGGGGAAGGGAAGGAGAAAGAGAGGAAGAGAAACATCAATATGTGGTTGTCTCTCATGTGCCCCCTACTGGAGGCCTGGCCTGCAACTCAGGCATGTGCCCTGACTGGAAATCGAACCTGTAATACTTTGGTTTACAGTCTGGCACTCAGTCCACTGAGCCACACCAGCCAGGGCAGAAGATGATACTTCTGATACTGACAGTGACCAAGAGTTCTTGGCCTTCTATGATCCACAAATATTGTAAATTCGTTATCTGTACACAAAATTTCTTATACTTTGTATCTGTTCATGCATTTTATGATTATTTGTCATATAAAATTTATTGTACTATAATATGTACAAAAATAAACACTAAAATTCCCTTATAATAAAAAACAAGTATCTAAATATAAATAAATAATTGAATTTAAAAAATTAAAAGGAAAGATTTTTTTCCTGAAAGTTTGGGCCAAAAACATGAGTGTGCATTATACACAGGAGCTCATTATTTGGATTCTACCTCTGTACTGAGAAAAGGAGATCATGAATCTCTACTTCAGGGTCTGAAAGTCCATGATTTTACCATATATTACATAGTCACAGCAATACTGCTTTTGAAGAACTTCATTAACAATTCAGATAATATTATTAAAGTGCTCTAAAAATATATGTGGATATTTTGTTGAAGAACAGAGGAGGAAGATAATCCAGCCTGAAGTTGAGTAGTCAATATTTTTCATTACTTCAAAAACTTAAGGCTTGAAATACAGATACCCTGAGAAGTTTAGTTTTGTAGTGCCAGTAAATTCAACAAATATTGGTTGAGTCATATTATATGCAGGCATTGTACAAGGTACACATGTACCTTGTCCTCACGTCACTCTCAGTCTAGTAGAGGACATGAAATTTGGGCATAGAGTAGAGGTCAGGGTGTCATAATGCTGTGTCCAGGAGTATGGGAACATAGGAAAGACTGGCTAACTCTACCACAGGGACTGGGCCATAGAAAGCTTTGAGGAGAAACATTTGTACTTGACTCTGTAGCCTTTAGAGAGCCAATGAGGTCTCATACAGAGGGAAGTAGCATAACCACACATACTTTTGACAGGTGGTTGGCAGCTGTGTGTGAAGCAAGTAGAGAGAGGGCTGCAAGACTACAGACGGAGCAGTTTGAAGATTTGTCCAACATTTACAGCAATGGCCATGGGTGGGAAGAAACTGGGCAGACACCTAGAAGAAATCCACTGAATTTGTCTACCAGTTGGTATGCTGGCTGAGGAAGGGGGAACTCCAGTTTGATTTCAGGTACATGGTTTTCTCTCAAGGAGTGTGATGGCACATTCACTGAGAAGGGGCCACATAGACATGGAGTTTGAGATGCTTGTGCACTATGTACACCATTCTGCAAGTAGTTGAAAATACAGAACTACAGTGTGAAAATGAGGAGGGTGTACACACTGCAATATGAGGGACATTACTTATACAAATTATATTTATAAATGATATTTAAATCCAGTGATGGCTCAAAGAGAGAATGCAGAGGGAGAGAGGGTGAAGATTTAGGGTGGGATGATTGACACGATGAATTCTTGAGAAGAGAGGGCACAAGAAGAAACGATGAGGTCCTAGGCATTGGAGAGGCATCGGAGTGGATGTTGATAAAGAGGCACCTTAAGGGTGATAAAAGGGCACATATGAAAGGGCTGGAGTGCCAGGACAAACTCAACTTCCACCTTTATCTAGCCAATCCTGATAAAGAACATCTAATAGTAGTGTATCGTGGTATCTTTTGATCTGTTCCTAAGTTAAATCTAGTCCAATCACATATATAAATTCAAACCCTGAAGATAACCAACTAGTTCTGTACTGTATGCAGGTTCTTACTTTATTGCAACAAACAGGTACTCTAATTGGCACTCTGGGACTTGTTAAAGTACCTCCTAACACTGAGCTCAAACTTTTTCTTTCCACAAAGCAACTCATTTTAGTTTTCTCAACCATCCTGTGAACTAGGTACTACAATTTGCCTATTTAACAGGTCAGAAAACTGGGCAATTTGCCCAAAGTCACACAGCCGGTAAGTACTGACAAGTGAGTATCAGCCTTGCTAATTTCTTTAGCAGGTGTGTGACTCTGAGCCTGTCTCAAATATAGATATTCTTTACCTTAAAAAAAGATGGTGGAGATGTCCTGTGCCACCTGATTCTGTTTTCAGTGATTTTACAACCACAGGGATGAACTGACACCGTCTGAAATGATGTTTGGTAAAATCTACCTTGTTATGCATTTACCCAATAGTAAAGACTGGTCAGTCCCTGTGATTGTTGTATGGTGACTGCTGGAGTGGTTTCTTTCATGAGCATGACTCAGACTAAATAGGTACTTCGTGTCTGGACCAGTGATTCTCATCCTTGGCTGCATAGCATAATCACCTGGGAGTTTAAGAACATTCTGATGCCCAGGCCACGCAGATTATATCATAATCTATGGGTGTGGAGTTCAGGATAAGGTCTTTTTAAAGCTCTAGGTAGTTCTAATGTAAAGCCATGATTTAGAACTACTAGTCCTGACCTAGCTTCAGGAGCACTCACCCCAGTCTATCACCAGTGCTGCCTTTATTTGTTCATAGAGCTCCAAGGCTGTGGGAAGTGTTGAACTCTGCAGTGGAGCAGAATCCTTAGAAGGTACCCTGGTTTCTTTTTTTCCAATGTAAACTCCTGTATTATTTCTTCTCATTGAGTTGGCAGTGTGTGTGAATATCATGATGTCACCCTTTGATTATGTTACTTACATAGCAAAAGTGATAGGATATTGCAGATGTAGATAAGGTCTTAAATCAATTGACTTTGAGTTCAGTTAAAGAGAGTTTGTCCTGGAAGGACCTGACCTAGTTAGACTCTTTAAAGAGGCAGAGACACCAGAAGCAGCAGAGATTCACTGATGGTTTGTTAATGTCCTTTTATAGGTTTAAAATATGACTGAGAATAATAGTCCATGACATTCTTTAAATAAGCTTGTATCATTTAATCTCTCAATTTGCAGTTCAGAACAAACTATAAAGCCATTTTGTTCTTGGAAAAGTAATCACTTTGCCTGAGTAAAGCTGGCTGATACCACATACTAATTTTATAAATGTTGAGGCTGAATAATGAGTTCCTAGATAAGTCTTTGAAAATAAGTTGAACTTTAGTAGTAACTTTTCTCATAATTAATAGTAGTCTCAGAACAATGAACTTGTGTTAGACAAAATCTTTAAAACCTCTAATGGTGTGGAAATCGGGTTGGAATGAATCACCTTTCAGTTATGTAGATCATTATTTTGTTGTTAGAAAGTCAAATTATGGCTATTACATAATACTCCCAGGTTCAAAAATTTAGAGAATTAATAATACAAAAAGATATGTGTATTTCAAAGAGACTTCTTAGCTTGGATGGCTATCATGTACTGGAACAATGACTGACTCATATTACAGAACTGCCCAGGATTGATGCCACGTGCCAACTGAATTAACAGTGCGGGTGGGCACCCTCTGCAGGGCTTCCCGTTAGCATCTTGACTGATTGCTAATACATGAGAACCACTCTCTGTGCTTTCTCATCACTTCCTCACCTTGCTCTCCAGGCACACAAGGAAGAGGAGGTTCTAGACCCTTGTCTTAAGGAAAAACATTGTGGAAGATTGTTACAGAGCAAGGGAGGACCCAAACAAACAAAGGGGCCCGGGACGGTGATGCTCTTACTGAAAGAAATTCGGGTCCGTCTTGTCCGCCGCCATATAGGAAAGATATCTCTCAATGCCAGAGATTGGTGAAAAGGAAAGGAAAACGTTTATTTTGTGCTATACAAAATTTAAGGCAGTGACCTAATATTTTTTTACCAAAATCCCAAAAAAATCTTAAAGTCCCTTAA